>SRMA01018784.1:7648-159857 GCA_007224835.1 Danionella cerebrum | reverse complement strand
TGTTACTGGCTATTATTAGTAATTTAGTGACAATGTTACTGGCTAATATTAGTACTGTAGTGACAATGTTACTGGCTATTATTAGTAATGTAGTGACAATGTTACTGGCTATTATTAGTAATGTAGTGACAATGTTGCACTGGAACAGTGATGGTGATAACGAATGGTGGACTTTAGAGTGATGAGTGGGGGCAAAGAAAAACATTACTGCCTTTTTTTTTTGTTACTTTTACTGTTTACTGTCTGTTCATGTTACATGTTTGGCTGTTAACTTTTACACAGTTGATATAAAATATTTTACAACAGTATTTGGTTCAGAATCTTTTTTTTCTAGATCTTCCTCTTTTAAAATTGGGTGCGTCTTAAGTGCCGGTGCGTCTTATGAGCCGAAAAATACGGTAATTGTTCTTAAAACTGCTGTTAACTTTTACACAGATGATCTAAAATATTTTACTACAGTATTTGGTTCAGAATCTTTTTTTTTTCCAAGATCTTCCTCATTTAAAATTGGGTGCGTCTTTTATGCCGGTGCGTCTTATATGGCGAAAAATACGGTAGTTATTTATTAATAATTTTCCCACAGACCAGTTGGCATTAATTGAATCAACACAGTAGGGTGTTCAAAGGAAATGGGGGAGGAAATCCTGTCGATATCGAGATATATCGTATATCGAGATATAGCAAAATATATCGAGATATATTTTTTGCTTCATATCGCCCAGCCCTAATGTGATGCCTTTGCCTAGTTTCTCAGAGCTCCAACCAGCGCTGTGTGACGGACGGATGGATGGATGGGTCAGACTTTCTTTAACGCGTCTTTTAACCTCTTAAGCCCGAGAGTCCCCGGTACCGGGGACTTGCCCCCTTGTGCGTTACATTTTCACTCATAGCTCACTAACCCTGAGAATAACCCACACATATTAAATACTGTTGTGTTCAGCGGAAACTCCTCTAAAAACGTATCTAATTCAATTTCATATCCGTTAACCACAGCTCGAACGCCATGCAAATAAACAACAACATGTCCGGAGTATAATTCATGACCACGTTTTTGTTTATGTGCGATATGTATCCACAATATAAACGGAAACACCCAAATCTTGACATTAAATGAAAGCTAACAACCAGCTGAATCCAGCGATATGCAACTCATTTACATTGCATGAAGTATTTCAGAGCAGGGAGCGAAAGTTCCCCGAAAAAACGCCAGCAAAAACCAAGTAAGCATGTAAATCTTGTCTTACCTTTGCCGTTTTTTCAACAAAAAGTTATTTCCATAGCGATAAAAGTCCGTTTGTTGTTATGTCCGGTCGATAGCTTCGCGAAAAGTCCATTTTGTGTTTTTTTCTGTTGCTCCAGTGCTCCTCTTACGTCACCAAATATGGAATGACTCCCCGTGCGTAAGAGCACATCTCTCCACGCTGCGCGTCGTGTGATTCGTCGGCGATCCCGTCAGTCTCAAAATGGTTGAGCTGATTGGTTTCCATAGAATCAGAGCTTTCCAGCGATATATAGATCTCCCCGATTGGACAGATGGTCGGGGGGTAGGGACACGCAGAAGCTCGACGTCGAAAGCGTTTGTGAATGAAAGGTTCCCAAAAGCGCAGCAAGATGGCGTAAATGAGCTTCTAGCCCCCTTTTACAGTGTTTCTTTAGGAGTTTTTTTTGCTGAAATCATGTCCCATAAGCAAGAAAAGAAGATTATGAACGAAGCTGAAGCTTTGGACAAGATTTTTTCCATATTTCAATTATTGTGCCAAACTGTGCTAACATGGATTACGCCTGAACTTTGTTCAATCAAAACCTGTACAGAATATTAGTTTCTTGTAGTATGGACACCAAACTTACTACAGATGTCCTTGACATGTAGTGGTTACAATTGATTGTGTTTATTTGCTTCGTTATAAGTAAAATAAGGAGATATTGGAGGAAACATGTGTTTTTTTTTTAGGCGGAGTTCATTTTTTGGCCATTCCAACATCAATTACTCTTACCCAGTGTTCTTGACTGTCAAATTAACTCATCCACACCACTCCCCAAGAACCTATCTTCATTTTGATACCAAGATTTGCAGTTTAGACCTTGTAAAAGCTGAGAAATGCCTTAAAAAGTAAAAGTATAGGATTTTCGGAAAATAGGCCTCAGGGCTTAAGAGGTTAAAATGATTCCAACTTTAAAGTGTCATGAGCAGTTATTTAATACAGTTTATCCTATCAGTAAAATATAAAAATACTCTATATTGAATGCATTTTCTGTGCCTTTGGCTTCTCGTTTCTCTGTGGTGGTGATGGAGGATGGTGTTGAAGAGATGTATGAGATTTGGGCTGCAATTAACGATTATTTTGATAATCGAATGCTTGCCATATTAGTATTTTTTTTTCTGTTTAATCAGATAAACCTAAATGCATTTTTTTTTATTTTGATGTTTTACTTATAACAGGGTAATATTTATGTATAGATGTAAACTTTAAACTTTCAGAATTAAAGATCATTAAATTCCACATTTGTGGTTTCAGCCTTTATTAAACCTTTTTAAAACTCCAACGTTTAAAAAAAATAAATTTTGTTTTAATACGGCTTTCAGGGTCCATTTCACAGGTTGTTTTTTTTTTTTTTTTACAAAAAAGCAGTTCCTTTCCAGCCAGAAACAGCCCGACTTTGCAACCTTGCTACAGGAGGTTTCCTCAACCTTTAGATATATAAAGTGTAATAGTAAAATAATATCCTATCTATTGATGACAGGTTTGAAAGAACACAGCCACGACGGCAACTTGTATATAAAAGATAATAAAACAGTGCATTGAATATATCTTCCGCATGCGTTAGACGATGCACACAAGAAGGAGAAATGACTCAGTGTAGCCTCCTCATGGACGGAACTGACACAGAAGGTTGAGCTCTTCTCCTCTCCCTTAACTAATAAATACACTTAGCTTTAATATTCATACATGACAATAACTAAATGAACATACAGTCTAAATGTAATTATAGCATAAGAAAAATAAAGCAGATGATGAAAATATACACTTTTGTTTTTAAATGACCACTAGATGGCAGTATAACATAACCAGACACCATTGTTTGATATTTAAAATATCAGGTAGTGTAGTAGCAGAAATATATAACGAGAAAATGTACTTTTATCCTACAATTAAATGTGTTCATATTTCACTTGTGTCAAAATCACTTTTTCACACAGGGCTATGTGGGTTTGGATTTTTTTCCATTCATTTAAAAACTGCATTTTGTGTTTACTTGTGTTATCTTTGACTAATATTAAAATGTGTTTAAGGATCAGAAATATTTTGTGTGACAAACATGCAAAAGAATATAAAGTCAGGAAGGGGGCAAAGAGTTTTGCAACACATACATACATCTGGTCCAATGGGCGTGCCCGTTCTTGTCTGTTGGCCTGGACATTTCTTGAGGTCCAGGAGGTGGTGCTGCAGCCAAATTCCAAAAAGACAGGAGGAGAAAAGTTTGGCATCGCTTTTGAACTTTTCTGCAGTGTTCAGGCCAACTTCAACTTGAGATCAGGCGCCGTCTGGGATCTCAAAGCTGAGAGACGAGAGGACAATTGGTGTTCTGAGTATGAGGAACGCAGACTATATAGGTGTCCGCTAAAGGGAGATTGGGAAGACGCAACGAACATTTTGTACAGGGTGTTCCACGCAGTATATCAAGCCGTAAGAAACCCGACACACAAACTCGTCGGTGCAGACCAAGCAATGGTGTCGTTCAGCATGTAAGCAGGTCGTGCCATTTCACTTACACTTACATTGGGTTTTGTAGAAGCAATGAATTGTGATGTTCAGTAAAAATATTTTTTTTATTTAATAATAAGCTACAAAAACAATCACACTTTAAAAAAAAAATCAAGTTAACCATTTTCAAAGGAATACATTCCTACAGACAACACCCTTGAAGCACTTTTTACAGTGTAGCATGCAGCTCATCTTCTTTTTGGGAGCATATAATGGGAAACGATCCCACACTTCGAAAGATTGTGGGCGCACACCTTTCCTCCATTGCACAGAGAGAGTGTATATATGTTTGAGCTGTGCGTCTTGGGGTCACACACCTCCGTGTCATCAGGCCAACTTATCGATAATGGAAACAAACGAAGGTATTCTAAATAAAAATGTAAGTTATTTAAACGATAAAATTGCAGGCTTATGCGGTTTGGAAATTGCGTGTGTTTAGATCACAATTATTTTGCAATTGCGATTAATTGCACGGCCAATTAATTAAAAGAGTAACATTTAAAAAGGCACAAAAGCTGAACCTGAGACGATTCTCTCAAAGCATAAAGTCGTGCAGTCCAGGTGTGTGAGTGAGTGTGTGGAATGAGGACGATTGCAGATCTGCACAGAGCAAGCAGCGTGACGTAAGGCAGTAAAAATAGAACTGTGCTCCAGTTATCACAGAGCTGACGGCTCGTAATGCAGGGCAGGAGCAACACTGCAAACATTACTAGCCGGAAAAAGAGATTTATTATCATCACTTGTTATTTAGCAACATCAGCGCTTGCTCTGCACATGGCTTTCTATACTTGCTTCCTTTGAATCGTATTACACCTAGAGGAGGAATTCTTTATTTTCTTATTGAATGAAAAAGATGTGAATGGTTAAAAGTTTATGATTGTTTTTTTTTTTTTTTCTCCCTGTTGGATTGCATGTTAGTCTCACACACCCTGTAACGGCGGACAACCAATGCAACGCTTTCTGAATAACTGATTTCTTCCAGCATCACCTGCTGTTCCTATTGACCCTTTATGGGAAATACCGCGCGCATAAAGCTTTCTGAATAGGACACTAATTCCAGCGCAAGCGGCGCTGAAAAGGTGTTTGTAAATATTACTTAGTTAATGAGTAATATTAACAACACACTGTTCTCTCTCTACATTAATAGATGAAGTGGTGAAGTAGTCTGTTAAAATTAGGGTCAAAGTAAGATTTTGAGCACATTTAACCTCTTAAGCCCGAGAGTCCCCGGTACCGGGGACTTGCCCCCTTGTGCGTTTTCACTCATAGCTCACGAACCCTGAGAATAACCCACACATATTAAATACTGTTGTGTTCAGCGGAAACTCCTCTAAAAACGTATCTAATTCAATTTCATATCCGTTAACCACAGCTCGAACGCCATGCAAATAAACAACAACATGTCCGGAGTATAATTCATGACCACGTTTTTGTTTATGTGCGATATGTATCCACAATATAAACGGAAACACCCAAACCATTACATTAAATGAAAGCCAACAACCAGCTGAATCCAGCGATATGCAACTCATTAACATTGAATGAAGTATTTCAGAGCAGGGAGCGAAAGTTCCACGAAAAAACGCCAGCGAAAACCAAGCAAGCATGTAAATCTTGTCTTACCTTTGCCGTTTTTTCAACAAAAAAGTTATTTCCATAGCGATAAAAGTCCGTTTGTTGTTATGTCCGGTCGATAGCTTCGCGAAAACGCCATTTTGCATTTTTTGTGTGGCTCCTTGGTCTCATGACGTCACCAAATATGGAATGACTCCCCGTGCGTAAGAGGTGGTCTCTCCACGCTGCGCGTCGTGTGATTCGTCGGCGATCCCGTCAGTGTCAAAATGGTTGAGCTGATTGGTTTCCATAGAATCAGAGCTTTCCAGCGATGTATAGATCTCCCGGATTGGACAGATGGTCGGGGGGTAGGGACACGCAGAAACTCGACGTCGAAAACGTTTGTGAATGAAAGGTTCCCAAAAGCGCAGCAAGATGGCGTAAATGAGCTTCTACCCCCCTTTTACAGCGTTTCTTTAGGAGTTTTTTGCTGAAATCATGTCCCATAAGCAAGAAAAGAAGACTGTTAACGTAGCTGAAGCTTTGGACAAGATTTTTTCCATATTTCAATTATTGTGCCAAATTGTGCCAAACTGTGCCAACATGGATTACGCCTGAACTTTGTTCAATCAAAACCTTTACAGAATATTAGTTTCTTGTAGTATTAACAC
The DNA here is from genome assembly GCA_007224835.1 of Danionella cerebrum. NCBI lineage: Eukaryota > Metazoa > Chordata > Actinopteri > Cypriniformes > Danionidae > Danionella > Danionella cerebrum. The sequence continues at coordinate 153,868 of SRMA01018784.1, read as the reverse complement.
CAAACTTGCTACAGATGTTCTTGACATGTAGTGGTTACAATTGATTGTGTTTATTTGCTTCGTTATAAGTAAAATAAGGAGATATTGGAGGAAACATGTGGTTTTTTTTTTAGGCGGAGTTCATTTTTTGGCCATTCCAACATCAATTACTCTTACCCAGTGTTCTTGACTGTCAAATTAACTCATCCACACCACTCCCCAAGAACCTATCTTCATTTTGATACCAAGATTTGCAGTTTAGGCCTTGTAAAAGCTGAGAAATGCCTTAAAAAGTAAAAGTATAGGATTTTCGGAAAATAGGCCTCAGGGCTTAAGAGGTTAAAGAAGATGGAAATTTTATTTCTCAACAGGACTTGAGAAAAGCTGTCAGTACCTGGTTAAATGTTCTTAAAAGGCCGGCAAACTCGCCTGGCTAATTTTCTCATTTCCCAAGATCATAATTTGGTATTTTATTAGCTGTACATATAAACATCAAAGGAAATTAATACTTGAACTATATAAGTCTGTGTGGACCGAATGTCTACATCATACAAGGCTTACTTTTTGAATGGATTTGTTGAAATCGTTTTTTTTTTCATGATGTCATCAGTATCGGTATAAATTTTTGCTCTTTCAAAAACGTTGATAAATATTAGTGATTGGAAAGGTTGGATCCTTTTGGTGACTCTGATCTCTGACTCGTTTAACTAGTAAGGAATAATCTGTTTACACACATTTTTGACCATCATTTAAAGTGTTCATTGCAATGTATAAATATATCACTATAATGTAGTATAAACAGAAATTTTACTACATCAGTTCTTCACGTGACAAACCCAGTCCAAAAAAACCCTGCAGATTGATCTGGAAAGATTTCACAATGTATTTCTTTTATTTAGGCATATATCCATTTATTTTTTTATGCATACACTTTTTATTTCAGAATATTTACTTTTTAATTTTGTTTTATGTAAGCTTTCGTTTATTTTTATTCGTCATTTTTTGTCCACTATAGCATAGGAATAGCATTTGGAGCAGCCATGAGAAAAATGATCTGACAAAGGACTTTTGTCAGAACTCAAAAGAATGAATCAATTTTTCATCCAGTGCTGAGAGCATATAGCAAGGATACGCAATAGGTGAACTCCATCCCAGATACATGCCAGGAGATGCATCCATCTGGACTGCAATGTCATCCAATTTAATAAAAAAAAAAATTTCAAACCAAATGCATAAAAAATGGGATGAAATCATTTTTCAACGATGTGCCAGTATGATACACAGTCACAGATCAGAATAACTTTGTGCCAATATTTTTAAACAACATATTAGTCAATCCCCTTGACTTCAGATAAGATCAGATTCATTACATTTTCTTCAATACAAATTGATTAAAGGGATTCCTTTTTCAAGGGGGTCGACTTTAATTGCAGATGCATCAATATATGACATTCAAGCTAATATTTTAACTTTGTTTTCATATCATGATGCATATCACTTAGTGGACTTAAATACAAAAAGCTTACTCTAAAGCTTAACTTAAATACAAAAAGCTTAATCACTAATAGCTAGTGATTCATGTTGGGTAGAGCCCAGCAAGAAACTTCTTTATTGTAAACCCAGCTGGGTGTTTTATTTCATTTCCTGGTCCAGTTATCTCACCCAGTCCAAAAAATGTGTGCCAGGTGGAAGGACTTGCACTAATGTTTTTCATCCAACGCGGGGGTTGGAAAGGCCCTAGCAGACCTCTGTGACCAGAATCCATGATAAATCTTTACGGATTTACTTTTAGATGTGTTTTTCCAATATACCTAAGAACCTGTGAATGAAGCAACTGACACTACTGTACATAAGCTGTGGTTGTCTGCAGTTCTGAAGGATTACCCAGCATGTGGCCTTTAATCATCCCTGTGTCTCTTTTGAAGGATTACCTGCCTTGGTGGTTGCTATCTCAATGGGATTCACAAAAGCAAAAGGATATGGGACACCTCAATAGTAAGGCTCTTCGACTCTTTTCTTGTTCTCTTTCTGTTTATGCTGGAAAATTAATAGACCCCAGATGCAGAGACCTTTGTAAATAAAACAAGGAATGAAGATGTGAGTCAAAGGCAAGATATAGCAACAGTTCTGGCTCGTTCTCCTGAGGATACCTTGATATAAACAGTGTTTTATGAGCTCCTTAGTGTTCCACAGTAAAAGTCTCTCATGGAGAACAGAGGCATATGGCTCTGCTTCCCCAGACACTCAAGGACGATACGACTGTGTACTGCCATGCCCCATTAACTTGATGCCGGATGTCACATTTTATGCTAGATTTGCTGATATTTGTGATTTTGTGTGTGTTTGCAGCTGTTGGTTATCCCTGGAAGGAGGTCTTCTCTATGCATTTGTAGGACCTGCTGCTGCAGTGGTGCTGGTAATCATACAGTTTGTTTATTTACCATCATTCTAATGCATTACTCTTATCTCAATATGGAAATGAGACAATGTGCTTCTAAATCAGGCAAAGAATGTGTTTCGAAAGTGCTTATTTTTTGTTTGTCATAACAGTGGGGGTATGTTTGTATACAGGTTAACATGGTGATCGGTATTCTGGTGTTTAATAAACTGGTTTCCAGAGATGGGATCCTTGATAAGAAGCTAAAACACAGAGCAGGGTAAGTGTTGACACCTAATATTATTAATCCATTCAAATGTGAATGGATCCATTCAACACTTTTGATAACATTTTGACAAAATTGAAATATTTTATATATTTATAAAATATGTTTATAAATGCCCAATTATTTTGATGTTTGAAAAAAAAAATTGGTTTTCAAGAAAATGACATTTTTTCCAGACGTTCCATTCTCCTTTTCTTTGAGCTGTTGGTTTGAGGGAGTAAACTTTTGAGTAAGCTCTGCTCTCTGATTGGCCATGATTTGCATATTCATGTAGGCCTCTGCATCAAGCCAGATCCGTCTGCTGACGAGAGCTGCCATTATAAATAGCAGAAGGTTATAAAAGGTCATACAATAAGAACCCATAACTGACTCATAATAGCCCTTACACTTGCAGCACATCAATTATAGCATTTAGAAAGGATTTAATTTAAAAATCAATGGTTGAATGGTTGAACAACTAGCACAGCATTAATGGCCAAGTTAGGAAAAATAAATAAATTCTATACAGAAAACGCGGAGTCATTTCCTCCACATCCATCAACATCAGAGAAGTCTCCAGTTGAGCCTTGTTTGAAAAATGATCCACAGTAAAAGGAAGACGGTGAGTGCCCGGGCATAAGTAAATAAAACCTCATCCACTAATTTTGTTACTAAGCTTTGTTCATGACACCATTATGGTCATTTATTTATTTCAGACCGGCTGGTTTGACGTATTGTTTATTTAGAAAACCTTAACGAGTCTATTATGTGGACCTGCCTTGTATCAGGTAGTGACAGGTCAAACAAGGCAAGCTGTCTGATAACATCTGTCTGGAGACGATGGTGTGGCTCCTTGTGATTTTTCCTGTATCCGAATGGCTGTGCAGTCTGATCCAGGAGTGGCTGTGATGTGGGAGTAAAGGCAAATGGCTGTTGTAGCTTTTTTCTATCTGAATCTTTTCTGGGCAGCATTTCACTCAGCCTCTGCTCACACAGTACCCTGCCCGACTGCAAGTCTCTAGCCTCGGTGGTCATCTGCTTGACTTTTTCCATGAATTGGGGTTGATTGAGCACTAGTTCATGTCCCTCTTGGAGACATCTTTGAATCACAGTTTTGGACGCCCAAGTGTCCTTCGACCAACTCACCATAGAGGTCTTTGAGAATGTGGCCTGCATCCATTCTCTTGACATGACCAAGCCACTTGAGACGTCAGTCACTAAGAATTACATGCAAGCTGTTAGGATGTGAGATGTGCCGGATGTGTGGGATTTGGGATGTACTTGAAGCTGTTTTAGAACACAGCAATGGTGTCAACTACGAAGACAATAATTTCGAAACCTTGGCTCAAAATCAGCTGGGCAAACTGTGATACATCTGACCTTTTGCTGCTCAAACACATTCAAATGTTAGTGTAATTTAATGTGCAGATATGACACGGTTCACCTTTGCTAGTGCAAATATCTCTAGAGGACACATGTACGTGTGATATCCGGATCATTGTGTTCTCTTTGTGTTGTCTGATCCACAGGCAGATGAGTGAACCCCATACAGGACTGACTTTAAAATGTGCCAAATGTGGAGTCGTCTCAACAACTGCTTTATCAGCAACAACAGCTAGCAACGCCATGTAAGTGCCCGTCGATGCCTCAGCAAATCGATTATGCTGATTAAGCTGTGCGTGTGTGAGAGTGTGTACTTGTGTGTCCTTCCTCTCAAATGGGAGAAGGAGATTTGTGGAGGTGTAAAACCAACAGCTGGCGTCTGTTCCCTCACTGTAATATGGTGTTTCTCCAATGGAACAATGCCTTGATTGTCTGATGCTCTTGGACTCGTGCATTTTGGTCTATTGACACTTTTAGTCAATGACATATATATTTATATTTTATAAAATTTAAAAGAAAGAATATTATTAGTGATCTTCTGGTTATCTTTACGCCACGCATAAAACTAGACTGCTCACTATTCCTAAGGTCCACTGTAAGTGCATGTGAGGCAAGTGTTTTTTGAGGCAACACGTCATTTGAATTGAATTTGATCTTTTTAGTAAACATTTCACAAACAATAAAATGTGTATAAGGAAATAAAAAAATTGAGTGCTGTTTACTAATGTTGGTCAATACATATGTTTAGAGTACTGTCATTTTTTCTTTGTTTTCATTGTTTGCATATGCACCGCGGCTGTAGAATGTGGGGTAAATCAAGATTAGAACACACCTTTTAAAACTGGCTTTTAACCCTTTGAAGTCTGGGGCATTTTTGAGTATTTTTAATTACTTTACAATTCGTTCTAAAAAATTACCTTCAACGTTTTTTTGTGGCAAAGCTTGGTATCACTTTTAGTACAACCCCAGCTTCGTTTATTTTTACTAATATTTTTTTCATTACATTACCGAAAAATTCCACAAAAACCTGAAATTGTACAAAAATGTTAAAATATTAAAAATACAAAAATATATAAAAAAAAAATATATATATATATATATATATATATATATATTTTAACTTTTTAAAGAACAGCCAAATCACCGAAAATGTACCGTATTTTTCGGCTCATAAGACGCACTTTTTCTTCCCCAAAACTGAGGGGGAAAAGTTGGTGCGTCTTATCGAGCGAATGCAGAGCGCCGTGAAGTCCGGTCACGGCCGTATGAGAGGCGTAAGAGCTCCGGTGCTAGGCCGAAGCCAGGGCCATATTTGTGACGTCATCGCCCATCTCTGCCATAGCGCGGTCGTAACGAAAATGGGAAAAACTACATTTCCCACAATGCCTTTGGCTTCCGCATCCATACTCACGAGCGAAACTGCAGAACTCAGCTGCGGTTTCTCACACATTGAACGTAAGGCTCTCGCATTTGAGTGATCTCTCACGCTACAAACCCGATTTCTCATGCTAAAATACATTTCAAGATGTGAAATGGGTACAGCTAATAGTTTATCTGCAATGTTTCTTGAGCCTGATGTGACGCTTGTGCCAGATAGCCAGTGGAAAAAGAAGGAGCTTCAAGACGAGCACATCATCCCAAACTCAAACCTTTATTTTTAGCCTCCTTCAGCGTCACAAAACAAAAGTAAACAATAAACAGCAGGGTGGCAGTCCCAGGGGAAGAGCAGTGCACACACTCGTCTCTCCCTCTCAGTCTCTCCCTCTCCTCGCACACACTGAGGGTTTGGGGCGGAGCTCTTAAAGGGCAACATACATACATATACAATGTGGTACATATACCTAGCAGTGGATGTTACACATACATTAAGGAGTAGTTACATTTATTTTACATTAAAAACAATTATTAAATAATTATTATTTTACATCTGAGGGTGCCCAAATTCTTTTAAAGGTTTAAAGGGGGGCTCGACAAAAAAAGTTTGAGAACCACTGTATTATTACTAATGTGGGGGCAATCTTACTAGCTATTATTAGTAATGTAGTGACAATGTTACTGGCTATTATTAGTAATGTAGTGACAATGTTACTAGCTATTATTAGTAATGTAGTGACAATGTTACTGTATATTATTAGTAATGTAGTGACAATGTTACTGGCTATTATTAGTAATGTAGTGACAATGTTGCACTGGAACAGTGATGGTGATAACGAATGGTGGACTTTAGAATGATGAGTGGGGGCAAAGAAAAACATTACAGCCTTTTTTTTGTTACTTTTACTGTTTACTGTCTGTTCATGTTACATGTTTGGCTGTTAACTTTTACACAGTTGATATAAAATATTTTACAACAGTATTTGGTTCAGAATCTTTTTTTTCTAGATCTTCCTCATTTAAAATTGGATGCGTCTTATGTGCCGGTGCGTCTTATGAGCCGAAAAATACTGTATTTCCAGTTGTTATCCCTTGTTTTAAGGCAACGGCAATGGCGGTATCGATTTGGTGTCTATAAAATGAGAGATAATCAAACATTTTCTCACATTTAAATTAAAGTACCTCACAAATTATAAGTCATAACTCTTGTTATGTTTGTTTTAAACAAAAAAAAGCATAGAACTAATAAGCTTTTTGAAACCTACTTATCCTACTTAATTCAAAACAGCTGATGTGATTGGCACATGTACCGATGTGTGATGGCACACATTCTTTGTTAGAAAAGTGCTGTGGGGAGGAACATTTTGTTGTTTGTTATTGTCAGTGTGTGTCATACTGTTACATTTTCGGACTCTGCGCTGAGGTGCTTTGCTTTTAATTTATTGTGTTAATGTGTGCTCTTATTATCTTATATATTTACGCATAATTTCCTGAACTTGGGGATTAATTTAATGTGTAGATATGAAATGTGAAGAAATGTTTTTTTGAGTGCTCACTCAAGCATTCTCTGTACCCCAGGGCTTCCCTGTGGAGTTCCTGTGTTGTCTTACCTCTGTTGGCGCTTACCTGGATGTCTGCGGTGCTTGCCATGACAGACAAGCGATCCATTTTATTCCAGATCCTCTTTGCTGTCTTTGACTCCCTGCAAGGCTTTGTAATAGTCATGGTCCACTGTATCCTCAGAAGAGAGGTAAGCCTGTATGCATGCTTAGTTTTTCTTAAAGGATGGATCAATGGTTTGTGTAAAATGCTTTAGTCGTGCCAGACAATAAAAAACATGGTTGTAGCCAATCATGAATAAGGGGTTTGATTTTTCATGATGGATAAGAGAACATTATCAACTTTATTGCAAGTAATAACACAGACTTGTGCTACTGTAAGCCACTGAATTTGCAATATGTACAAATACTGCAAAGTCTTCTGTTAGCAATAATTGATTAATTCATTTTCCTGCCCCTTTCAGGGTCACGGGGGCATCACACAGGGCAGGGGTCCATCGCAGGGCAACACACACTCACACATTCAGACCTAAGGGGAATTTAGATGATTCAATTACCCTAACCGCATGTTTTGTGGGGTTTTGGGGGAAACTGGAGTACCCGGAGGAAACCCACACAAGCACAGGGAAAACATGCAAACTCCTTCCAGAAAGGTCACCGGCCGCGAACCAGCAACCTTCTAACTCACTTCTAACCCACTGTGCCACAGTGCCACCCTTTTTAGCAACCATTTATCTGTATTATTAAAGCCTTTGTTGATGCATGACACTTTGTCATTATTAATAGCTGCATTGTGTTGTCAGTTACATCAAATAAATAATTTATTTGTGGTAAATATGTGTAAAAACATACATGTGGTTCGTCTTACCTGCCTTATATATCACAATTTACACATCACAGTATATTTGAGCAAAATACATAATAGTTGCTGTGTAATGCAGTCCTGGTTTGTCCGTTTTTTCCCAAACCGTGATAAACGCCAGTCAAAGTTTTTTCCCAAACGGCAAAATTCTAAAAAACTAATCACAGCCCAAAGAAGATGAGGGGCTGAGGAGGTGAAATAATACAGGCTGTCATCCACAGCAAAAGTTTTTGATTGTTTTATAATTATTATTATTTTGAATTTCCCCAAACTACTTTTGTGCTAAACAAAATACGATTTTACTCAAATTTATCAAAATGGAGTTATGGTATTTTGGGAAAGAGAGAGAGAGAGAGAGAGAGAGAGAGAGATATTTGTTCACAATAACATGAGAAAAACAATGGTAAAGAAATTTAAGTTTTAATGAAATCATTCACATTCTTCAAAGTTAGATTTAGTTACTCAAGGTGGACTGTGCACTTTGTGTCCAGTTGGTTTCTTAAAACAACTTCTTAGACACTTTCTAAGCAACAGCAACAGTTGTTTCTGAGGCTCTATTAACTAAGATGACTACTCACAGGTTCAAGATGCCTTCAGATGCCGCCTAAGAAACTGTCAAGACCCCATCAATGCTGATGCGACTGGTACCTTTCCCAATGGACATGCTCAGATCATGGTAAGGCGTCCTGGGAGTCTCATGTTTTCAAAAGCTTAGATGAAATATGTTCTGCTTAATAAAACTCCTGTACGAGTTGTGACCTCAAATAGAGTTTATATCAGATATTTCCTTGGAATACAGTTATAGCAAATGCAGGGATCTTTTTTTTTGACCATTTATAGTTTGTCCTTTACATCAGCTGGGTCCCATTTTTTCATGATTCAAGCCTGTCTTTCTCATCCTTCACTTGCTTGAGGGAGTAATTGCTGTACATTTTTTTCGCGGGAGATTTGTGACTGCAGAACCACAAGCACATAATGATCACAGCTCTCATTTATGTTTAGATTTAAAGTTTCTTTACTAGAAGCATTTCACTATAATGAGGCCTCCGATGTGCAGACTGCCTTTGATTCAGGGTGGTTGCTCATTCCTCGGCTGTGATACTTGAATAATTTCATTCTATTTATAAATTGTTTCAACGGAGGATTGTTTGGTCTGTGGAATGCAAACAGTTTACAGACACAAACATTTCCAAATTTAACATTTTGGGAAAATAATGGTTTTGTCTGCTTTTTTTTTTGTCTCCACAGACTGACTTTGAGAAAGATGTGGACATTGCATGTCGGTCAGGTAAGAAAAAATTTAATATCGATTTGCTTGCCTAGGAATAAGCAATGCTGATTCTAAAATAGAATCATATAAACCAAATCTGGCTAATTCTTCAGACCAGTTTAGAATGGGACATGTATCATTCTATTAAATGTTACACATTTATTATTTCATGTGGCCGTTTTTAATCTATATACTGTAGCTGTGATTTATGATACAATAGATTGTGTTTAATGAAAATACAAGTTGTTTAATTCGTAGCAATTTTAAGAACGTTAAAATTACAATTACACAGTCACATTACAGTGCAACAGTTTTTTGTGGCAAAGATTGATATAATTTTTTTTATTACAACAAAGATTGATATAATTTTTTTTATTACAACACTTCTTTTTTTATATATATATATATATATATATATATATATATATATATATATATATATATATATATATATTTTTTTTTTGGAATGTACATTTGGAACATTACTCAATAATTCCACAACAAGTTAGAAATTGTACAAAAAAAAATAAAAAGAATTGTCTTACAAAATTAACAGTTTGTGCATTTTATAAAAAAAAATCAAGTGTTGAGACAAAAAAAAGGTCATTAATTCTCTAAAGACAAGGTGAGAACAACGTAAGAAATTTTATAAAAAAAAAGGACACTTTTTTTGTGTTAGAACTTCGAAAAGGCAGGCTATTTCACAGGTCTTGTACTTACAATGTTTATCCCTTATTTACACCACACGATAGCACTGGTGGAACCAATTTGAGGTTGTAAATTGAAACTGAAAGATGATTTTGTTACCTTGCAAATTATGTGTCAAATCTCTTGTAATGGTCGCACGAGTGCATGCAGAGACTTCAAAGGGTTAAAATACCACATTTTATGTTAGTTATATGTTTTTGGTGCATTTTGCTACTGTTTAGAATAAACCTTAATACTATTGGTGTAATTTGAATGTTATATAATGTAGTATCTGTGATGTCACCCTTATGTTTCCGAAAATAAATTTCAAAGTCAAAATTTTTTATGCAGTAGCTACAGGCTGAGATGACAAGACTAAAGCCTTAGACCAGCTGAGCACCTCATTTTTGGTCTGGTTGCTATTTGGGCTTAATCATCAGTTTATATCTAGCATCTCCTTGGCTGAAATCAATTAGTCATTAATGTGGGAAATTGACCAGCCATATTTTTCTGTAGGTGGAATTATGCTTTGCGATGACGCACACATAGAAACAAAGCTATTGATAATATTTCCTGTCCTTTACCATTTCCTGTCCTTTAAGGCACTGTGGCCTTCCAGTTAGAAGGTTGATGGTTCAAGGCTCGCTGGTGACCTTCCTGGAAGGAGTTTGCATGTTCTCCCTGAGCTTGTGTGGGTTTCCTCCGGGTACTCCGGTTTCCAAAACCATGCGGTTAGGTTAATTGAATAATCTAAATCTCTTTGCCCATTGTAAGCTGGGGAGAGGCATCAGCAGACCCCCTTGACCCTAATAGGGAATACGTGGGTTGAAATGAATGATTACAGCAACTTCCTACTAAGGTGTCATTACAAATATAATGTCCTTGTTCTTAAAATGTATTATAGTTTGCATAGTAAATCATATTTGATGTCTGACGCCACTCAAGCCACATTGTATTTGTTCTGCAATGAACCTCTTTCAGTTTTCTGCTGATGCCAGAAGCACCATGTTGTGTTATGCACTAGGATGGACTTGCATCAGTGGAGGTGGAATTTTGAAGCAGTTGTCGTCCTCTGGTCTCCTTGTTGTTCTTAAATGAACACTGGCATTAATTCCCTTATGGATTTTGGAGATGGAGCTCTGCTGCAGAGGACACACTGTTCTCACAGTGCTGACACTTCATCTGGTGTGATGTGTGTGACTCTATCAGCTGAAGAGGAATTATAGGTTAACTATGGACAGGTTTATTGGCAGCAGGTTGTGTAAGGTCATGGTGTGGGTCATCTGTATTGAGAAAACCTTAAAAACGTTCAGAGTGGTTTCCATTTAGTCAAAACCATTGTCCCTTTGCTTTTAGAGTTGACATCGTCTGACAGTTAAGGGAACATTGTAGTATCAAAAGCTGAACTCAGAATTCTCACTGGTTTGCTGTGCCAATTATATTTTTGTGAGAACTATGGAGGTATTGCCAGTTAAACTGTGAGGACTGTGTGAAAGTCCACAAGGAATTTATACTGGGCACAATGATATGCGATTATATAACTAACTTTTTAGCTTTTGCACTTTTAAAGGACATATAAAAGTGTTAAGCTGTGATTATTGCAACAGAAATAGAAACACACACAATAGATGGAAAATGTGAACATAGATGGAAAAATATTTCAGGAGAAAACCCAGAATTCAAGTTGGAAATAATTCAGAATTAATCTATTAATTATTATGTTCAAACTATAGTGGCTTATGCTTTTTGCTAGCTGATTATGAATATGGCAACCAGATTTAACCAGATTTTTATTTAGGTTCTAGTTTGAATCTCATTTAAGGCCCTAAGTTCACAGGACTCTAACTGTGCTTAGACACTAACTTACTGCTCAGTTGTCTCTGAAGACTTTTAGTGTTTCGGTAGTCCCAAGAACTAAGATTTCATCTAAGTTGTAGATTCTCAAAACCTCTTCGCCAATTAAATCCCTTTACCTTTGGTTTTGCATCAAGTGCATATAACTACAACTAATTTGCAAACATTTTCATTTAAGCAATTCTTTTAACCTTGAATATCCCTTAAACTTTGCAGTAGCTTCTTTTATTGTATTTTTTTATGAATGTTTTGCCTTATACCAGTAAAAAAATGTTTTATTTTATTACGCAAAATGTTCTGGAATGGAAGATGCTGTATTCAAAAAGCTAATTTACTTACTACTTTGAATTTTTTTGCTGGAATCGTTTTCTGACCCAAGAATATCCATCAAAATAGAATCAAAACATGAATAAAAAGTTCCAATCTATAATTCTGTTTTGTTTGCTTGTAATAACTAATCGCTTCCAAAGATCCATAGTTCTCGAGTTACTTATAAACTGATAAATGATCGATCAAAGACAAATATCTAGTTGATTTGTCAAAAAGGTTTACAAAATAACCTTAACACTTTTTAGCATTCACGTACACAGTGCAATCGGGTTCATAAATGAGGTCAAGTGTAGTCTTGCTCATGCCAACATGGCCTTGATGAGGATTCTTTTACGCTCTGCAACTGTTCTTAATCAGCTTTTAAAGCCTTCTACATGTTCTTTTACCCATCACTTAACTAATGATCTTCCTTCCTACCTGCAGCACTCCACAAAGACATGGGCTCTTGCCGAGCAGCCACCATCACTGGCACTCTCTCCCGTATATCTCTCAATGATGAGGAGGAAGAGAAAGGTCCCGAGGGGCTCAATTACTCCACGTTGCCTGGCAACATCATGTCTAAAGTGATCATCCAGCAGCCCTCTGCACTCCACATGTCCATGGGTGTGGGCGAGATGGGAGAGCAGTGTTTGGACAGCACAGGAGATATGCGGCGGACAGTTTACTTGTGTACGGATGATTCCGCCAGACAGAGCGAGCAGGAGCTGAACATCCATGACCTGAGTGGCCACCCGCAGTTGGGGCAGATGGAGACAGACTATATTGTCTTGCCTCGCAGTTCAGCAGCGGTGGTCTCGGGGGCTGGATCAAGCAGTGTTCCAACGTTACTGAAGGAGGACAGCAAGATGAGCATGACCATGGACTCTCTGTCGCATGACCGGCTGATGCATTATAAGATGGGTGGGGAGTTTAACCTTGGTCCATCAGGGATGGAGCACATGGGAATGGAGCAGCAGTACCCCATCCAGGCTGAACACATGCAGAATCTGCCCTTTGAGCCTCGCACGGCTGTCAAGAACTTCCTTGCAGAAATGGAGGAGAGCGGAGGACTGTCACGGAGTGAAACCGGTTCAACTATATCAATGAGCTCATTAGAGGTGCGACTTCCACTCGGGTCTTGGGTATAGCTGGTTAGGCAGAGATAGATTCGACACATGTACTAGAGTTCACACAGATCATGCTTCAGAAGCTTGGCTTTACACATAACTAGGGGCCTTTCACAGTTTAAAGTTGGTGGAAGGACTCCATCTGCACTAACATAAAAGCAGCCCAGACTGCTGGATCACTGCTGCATCCGCTGTCTTCTAGTTGCCGATGTGTTGAATGCTGCACTTGACATTTTTGCACCCAGGCCTATTGTACCACTTTAGAGTTCAAATGTAGAGTCCCACTACAAAAGCAGCTCCTAATGTGTTTTTATGGCTTGTGTGGTATTTAGTCCCTATCAAAGATCATATTCTTCCAAATTGGTACTTTCAAGCTAAAGACGGGATTATCACTCCTGGTTAATTCTTAATGTATACAATTTTGGACAGGGTTTGAGCAGAGATATCGAAACCCAAGCCTAAAGGTCATTGCATGCTGTAGTCCAAAACTTTCTCTCACTTTTTCTGTTGCCATTTTTTCAAGCGCATACTGAAAAATTCCTGATTTATTCGCATAGAATGTGCCAATGCTAAACAAAAAAAGAAAGTACCATTTATAAGCAGCTGTGATTTTTTTTGTAGCCTTGCTTTTACAAAAAAAGGAAAATTGCACCTCCTTAGCTGTCACCAGTTGCAATAGTCATCAAACTATTTCGGGTTCAATGTTTTAATACCATTTAAATCCTATTAAAGACTTTGACATATGGCCTTTTGGGACCAGCCTTAATTGGACAGTCAATGGATTAGAGTTTCAATCACTTCTGTATTGGCTCCTTGAGGTTAAGATCCATCCATTTGTTTTCTTCTACATCCTCTGGATCGCAAGGTTATGTTTTTTTTTTTTCCAGCTGCTGGTTCTTCTTCAAAACCTTAACTAAAATTTTAAAAAATAGTTTGCTTTATCAATGCTGTTTAGCATTTTTGCTCATCAGTTGATATTGAAGAGAATCTTGCAAGGTACATGGATATTTTCCATTGTTTTGAAAGCTCTGTATTTTATATTTTGTATTAAGACCTCGATGGTCAAGCTTAGGTCACTGCATTGTTTCATTATTACTTGAAGTATTGAAAAAGGCAGCTAGTGATCCGTAGTCTTGAGGAGAAAATGCTATTGCAAAAGTATTTCCGGAAAAAGCTTCAAATGATCTCAAAACAAGCTACTTAATATTTGTTTCTCTCTTTTGCTCCAACAGAGAAGGAAGTCGAGATATCAGGATCTAGACTTTGAGGTTAGTGAAACCTTTGCTTGGTTAAATGCATGCGTCAGGACTTTGCTGCAGCAAGTGAAGGGCCGTTTGTTGCATTTGTGTTTCACCCCTTTAATTTACAACTACTTTGTGTAGCACTTAAGCTTATTGAAGTAGCATGTCCTGACACAACTGCGATTTATGAAGCGTTGTGTGATTTAGCTTAAAAGCAATGCAGTCAGCCACCACATATTCCCATTTTATCCTTTACATTCCCTGACTTCAAGCTGAAAATCAAAAATAGCCTGGATATTTTTATATCTCATATTCAGTATCCCCAAGAGTGTTTTAGTCCTTTTCCCAAAAATAAAAACGAATGTCAAGTGCTACCACTGACCCGATACAGTATATATGCCAGTGCCATTTGTTGTAACCTTGCCACAGCGTTCAGCCAAATTTGCAGTGCGAGCACGGCATTTTATACAGTGATAAATTATTGTTAAGTAGTCAAGGTTTTTTCCTGTTGCAAACTTCTGGTTCTCAGCTTGACTGAACTCCAAATCCCACCCCCTCACCCTCTCCCTTCCTGCCCTTGCCATTGCAGAAAGTCATGCACACCAGGAAAAGGCATATGGAGCTGTTCCAGGAACTCAATCAGAAATTTCAAACCCTGGACCGATTTCGAGACATACCAAATATGGGCGGCATGGTGAGTAACAGGAAACAGGGGTCTTAGTGTCTCATTGCCAATCTGTAACCATGTTGTCATTATTTAGCTGTGTTTTCCGGTGGTGTCCCACTCTTGTACACTGAAACTAAGCAAATGTGTCTGCTTCATGTCTTTAGTGGAAAAAATAGACACTGGTGTACCCTAGAGACAATGAAGCTATTAAGGGATAGCTGAGAAATAGAAGAGCAGCTAAGCTGTCATTGTGATCCATGCTCATGTGCTCATCCATTCACAAGGCTGCTAACATGCTTGTTTCTTTATCTATTGGCCAATCACCGCTTGGCAAAAATGCTATACAAAATCACTTAATTTGTTTCAGTTATTGGATATGTTTTGCATGCTGCTTCAATTAAAGCGAATCGGTAATGAGTAAGGTGATTTGATTCCAGCAGGGAAGTTGAAACCAGTTGTAGCATACCAGTATCCAGGCCAGGTAGCTGGATTCAGCTCCATGTGCTCCAGTAGATTGACTCTCCAGAGTATCTCCAGAGATAATCTAAGTGATTCAGCCCAGTAAAGTCATGGGATTCTATTTACAGTTCATTTACCTTTCCAAATACCTTGAAATCATCGAAAAAAAATGCATCTGGAATGCGAAAAAAGTGGTATAGAGGAGTCATTTGTGGACAATTTCCACCGGAATTTAGCAATGGTGCAACTCAGCTTAATTTGGATTAGCTCTACTAGCAATTGTTAGCATTTGTGTTGTAAACGACTTCCAGTATTGTTTTAGGCTTACGATAATTCTTGGAAAATTTATTGTTGCATCGTTGAACTGTCACTGGACATGGTCTTGTGTGATCAGAGAAAGGGAGGATTTGCTTGTTAATCGATAGTTGAATATTGCTTCTTTTAAAAGGAGTACAAACTAACTGTAAAATTTCTTCCTGACTATTATGAAGCTATGTGGCTGAACCAAATTTTGTAAAGTCATGATTCTTTTGGCCAATCAGTAAGTTCAACAACTGATCAGTCAGCATTTAACATCATGTTGCGTCATGCTTTCCTTTTCCTATCACTTTAGAAAATATTAGAAGGAAAACAATTCAATTAATTTTTTGGTGTCTACATAATTACTGTGATAAAACCATGGTTGATTTGTGTAAGTCAAGAGAATGGTGTTTTTTTTTCATTGCAGTTACTGTAAAACACTTTTTCACTTCAAATATTTGAGTACAGATGATTGTGCTGATCAATGTGGATAAGACTTTTCTGCAGCCAGACCCAGCCAACAAGAAAGAAAATGGCAATTGGTCTTATTGTTGTCAAGAGAAAAGTGGCAAAAGTTGAGAAAGGTTTAACTAGATTAACAAAAGAGAAGTCTTTTTTGTGAAATCCAATAGGAGTAAAGTTTTTTTTTATGTAATTTCTTTTGTGCAGAGGTTTTTACAGAAGCTTCAGTGTTTGTCGATCCCAGGTAAATTGAAAGTGGGAAAAGCCACTAGCAATTGATCCACAAAAAACTTTTAAATTGCTAACAATACAACCAGGTGATCTAAACCTTGACATTATTGTACTTACTGAAAGAAATATACTGTAATTCGTACTGGAATAGATATACAATTATAGAATCATGGCCTCCAGGGGTTTTGGTAACAGCATCTGCTTTATATTGTCTGGCTAAAAAGTCCATCACTTTAAAACCAGTGAAATAGTTCATATTTACCAACTGTCTGCCAATTCTTTTAAATTGATGAAAGTGGGGTGCACTGTGAAGGAAGTGTTTTTTTATTTTTTATTTTAGTGAATATGAAAAAATGTTCCATTTTCCTTGAATTATTCTTTTTATTAATTATTTTGAAATCCATTTTCTAATTTAAAAAGTCACTTTAAAATTCACTTACAACTGTCATTAGCATTTTACTCTGATAAATGATAAATGCAAGGAGCCAATCTGATGAAAGGTTTTCTGAATAGTCCATTGATACAAACTTTCCATTGAATACATTTACTAATGTTGAATAGTAGGCTCGTTTGCATATTGTAGAGCTAAGTGCATTCACATGCCTGACTCTAGAAAAAATCTGAATATGAAATATGGCTCTACTTTAACTAATGCATTGAGGATCATGTATTAACAACGGAATTCATTGGTTAGCTTTTCTATGATACATTAATGCATATTTATTTAACTAAAAATAGCACATTTATTTAACTAAATACATATGTATTAGCATGGATTTACGCTGTGCTTTTATGCTAGTGTTAATGTCTTTTTTTTGTCAGAATATTGCTTTATTGCAGCATAAAATCTCTGTATGAACAAATGAATAAAATATGAATATCAACTTTATCATTCCAAACAATTTGCCTAATGTAAGCAAATTTGATTTGGTGATTGCCTTGCTAATCTATTAGATATGCATAACTATATAATCTATGTGCAAACGTGTTCAAGCAGCTCTGCAACATTCTGCCCTTAATCACCTGTTGCCTGGTAACCACTGGATACATAATCTTGCGTTTTTATTCACAAGAGATGAGATGTTCTCAAATCTGAAAACACTCCTGATATGCAGCAGGTTCATCTCTTGTTGTGTTAGCCATAGCTCCACGGTGGTGACAGTACGAGACGGATGGTCAGATGTTTTTTTTTCCACTGGCCAGATATTAATACCCAATGAATTTCTTAAACCTTTCTGAAATCCAGCACAGAGCACACTTGACAAAGTTGAATGTGAAAATTTATATGGGTCTTTGATGCTCCTAAAAAAAAAAAGTGGATCGTACCTTCTTTACATTCTCCTGAACTCTCTAATGAAAAGGTTGCCAAAAAAAAACAACAAAAAAAAAACAAAAACAAAAACACAATTGCCAACCACAACAAGTGTACTTGGACGACTCTGTTAATTTTACCAAATAATAAAGCACTCTGATGCAGGTTAAGTGCCATCCATTTGGCATCAGTTATGAAGCTTTTGTTTGGTTTTTCCATTGCATTCTGTTCTTTGTACGTTTTTGTGCCAATTTTTGACAAGGTTCCATAACCCAGATGAATCAAGCTAGAGTAAACCTGCAGATCCCTGATTAGTCCCTAGAAAACAAACACTGTCTGCGTCAGTAAACATTGTAATTTTTTTAATCCTTTTAAAAACACCCCACAACAAAATGTCTAAACTTCCTTGATCATACGAGAAGGTACAGATGTTTTCTTTCAGTTTTATTCCAAAAAAAGAACAAAACATCAATTTGGACCATAAACAGGATGTGATGTCACAGGATGTTAAATGGAGAAAGAAACACTGTTTCTGTAGAGCAGTGCATGGCATATTTATGTTACAAAGACTAGAAATCAGAGTGTAGACCTAACTTTTAGATTCGCATTAGGATTAATATAAATTAGGGATGGTACAATACTATGGTTTTATATCAAACAGTAAGGTTATTGTACTCTGGTTCTTCAGTTTCTCATTTGAAAAACTCCTTTATATATTATTATTTCAACACGCCTGGCGACCTGTTTGTTTATGATGTGATCAGGCAGATATCAGGGAAACGTATGTCTGTGAGCAAATCTCCAATCAATATACCCTTTGTAAATAACTAATCAGCAAGCACTAAAGTTAGATGAGGGCGGGACCTCCCGTGTTTCTGTAACTGAGAGTCAGCATTGTTAAATCTGTTGTTAAGTACAATTCTGCTGCCGAATATGACAAAAAGAACAGTAAACAATCACAGTGTGCTAGCACTGTTTTATCAGATGTGTTTATGCAAAAAACAAAACAGTGGTTAAAAACCAAGGTCCATACCGAACCATGAGCTTTGTATATCGTTGCATCCCTACTATCATTGATGCAAACATGAATGGAAACTGGAGAAGGAAAGAATGTTGGTCCAGGAAAAAATGAACCAATCAAACTGAACCACAATAGTGAACACACCCTTAGAAAACATGAATCAAAGCCTGGTGATTCATGTCCATGTGCAGCTTCCTGCGTGTGAGCAGAGCTTCAAATCACGGTCTATTATGCGAAACCACTTTGTGAGAGTTTCTAACAGTCTTGTCCTTTCCTGTAGGACAAAGCAATGCCGAATAAGAACCCCTGGGAGAGCTTCAACCCAGCAAGTGAATATCAGAACTACGCCACAATGAATGTACTAGAAGCAGACACAAAGAACTCTCTGGAGATGACAAATGCAGAGTGGGAGAAGTGTGTGAACCTACCCCTGGATGTCCAGGAGGGAGACTTTCAGACCGAAGTCTGAGGAATAAAGGATGAGGATGAAGCTGGACATATTTTGCACTGAACATTATTGCAGAAGACTTCTCATGCAGCCTTGGAAAGACATATCTGAATTCTAGAAGTATAGCAGGGACAACATGTGCCAATAAGATTTTAAAAAAGACAGACGGATAAAAGACGTTAGAAAAGACAAAAAACATCAGTGTTACCTTTTTGTATCTCACTTGTGTATTTAGTGGGCGGCAGACATGTACAATATCAAGCATCATGTGTTTTAAAAGTTAACAGTTGGAAAGTAATCCTTGCAGAAGCGTTATCTTTCCAGACAAGACCTCAACGAGACATGGACAGGACGTGACGCCCACCCTCGAGCGAGCGGCGCCGGCTGGGTTTAACAGCTTTCTTCTTTTTGGTGGCAGATGGAACACAATGTATATATCTGCGCAGGTTTTTAAGAAGTTTATAACAAGTCCGTTTGCCCATTACTACACTTTTTACTTTCTAATACGAAAAGAGAAAACTATTCAGAGGCAAAGAGGATTTTTTTCTGTCATTTAAAAATGAATGTTTGTCAAGCTACATTCTTCATTGCTTTAAATGCAATAAAGGTAATACTCACTTTTTTATGAATAATATATTTCAAAACTTTAATACTGCAGAATCTGCCTGAAAGCTCAGTAAAGCTCTCTCATCTGCAGCCCTGTATAAAATATTTAAAAATCAAAAATGTTGTATGGTGTAAATAAAACTTTTGTCTACATATGTTTTACCTGTGCCAAGTTTATTTTAATGAGAAAAGAGAAAATGCAACTTGATGAGAGAGTTCTAGCGACAAATGTTACCATTTGAAAAAGGAATGTAAATAAAAGAGGAAATATGTTCGTACCGCTTCAGTGAGCGTGTGCACTTACTGCTGTGTCTCTGACGATCCACTTTCTTTTATTCTCAAGCTCCTGGAGTCCACTGCGGCAGGAAAATGCGACAAAAGGTAAACAACGGCAGGGTATTTTTAACAGACATTCAAAGAAATTGCGAGTCTGATGTGGCTCTGGCTATAAAAATAGCACAACGGAGCTAAAAATAAATGGAAATGAACTCACTTCAGGGTGACTGTGCACTGCATATGGTCTACCTTATGTGCAAGTATGTTCAGCCCGAGAACCTGACTGGACTGAAACATGAAAACTGGCTAAATATCTTTAAACTACAGTTTGTCCGGCTCTGCTTCATCTGCATCATTATCAGACGATCTTGAAATCATATTTCAACTACAATGCATGCATCTCCATCGACACTCAGAATTGATCCTGAGATCTTATGAATATAAAACTCTTGGTCTAAAAGTTTTTGTACCATTGTATCATCAGCCCTGTGCAGGTTCGTTATAAAAATGAACATAAACGTCCTTTATTTGTTTTGTTTCATTTGACTCTAAAACAATTATTTAACAATCATCTAAAATGGGCAGAAGGCTGCGATGGACTGTCCAGGGTGTACCCTCGACAGTATTTTTCTACCCAATTTTTAACTAACTCCACATTTGTATTGGTTTGGATTTAGCATGACACCAGATGCAGTAAAAGTATCCTACATTTCAACAGAATTTTGAAAATATGTATTCCTTTATGATCCCTTCCACAAAACAGCATCATTTAAAAAATAAATAATTCACTAAACAACTCATCTAAATATTATCAGGGTGCTCTAAAATCTATCTTATAGCAACACAGGTGCCCTAAAAATTAGGGGTGTAACGGTACGCTAAAATCGTATTCGGTTCGGTACAGTGTCTTGGAGAGTTCGGTTCGGTTCATTCGGTTCGGTACAAAACAATAATAACTTACATATTCTTTATTTTAAAAAGCTGCCAATACACAGTAGAATTCTTGCATAAAATAAATAAAAGTGACACATTTGGGTGATATTTTAAATAAATTGCACTCTTTATAAAGAAAAACATTTTTTAAATAAAAAATGAAATACTGCAACTAGTTAGGATAGATTACCTATCCACATTTTCTGAAGAGAGCACAGATCTGGTTGCAGTGACAATATCTCCAGCAGTAGAAAATGTTAGATGTGTTGCCTGCCCGATCTCTGTGGAACAATGTCGGCATACAACTTTAAATTTATCCACTCGTCTATCCCCGTTATGTATTTTAACAGAGAAGCCAAAGTGTTCTCAAACACGAGACCGTAGTGAGGTGAGAGGGTCTTCAAGCTCTGGCTTCCCTTTCGCTTTTGCCATGCCATTTTCCTACTCGCACTCGTGCTCGTCACTCAATAGCGTCCGTGCGGAAACTCGCCTAGGAACTTTGTTCCGCTGAGCTTGATATCGCGCTAATATTAGATTTCTATTATTTATTAAAAATACCGAATACCGAAACGGTACGCAAGTGTACCGAACCGAACAGGCCGTACCGAAACGGTTCAATACATACCGTGAACCGTTACACCCCTACTAAAAATGTATGTTTGCTTTAAATAGTCATCAAACAAGCTCAAGGATCTGATGTGGTGGGTCACGTCATGCAAAGTTGGACCAAGGGGCAACCTGCTTTCCCTCTTGATGCGTAACTTAACAGCAGTTCCTCTACCAGCCACTTGAGGCTGAGGAGGTTCTCATTCAGTCCAATTTTGAAGGTGAAAAAAAAACATTTCCACCCCTGGCTCCAATAGTTTTGTTTATTTAAATCTGACCTGAGGGGGGTGATGATTTTTTAAGATTTATTAAGCCTTAAAGTTTTAATTAAGGGTCTGGTTTCTTGAGGGGCAGATGATTGACAGTTCTTCAGCGTGTCTCGTCACGCGTCATCCTCTGCTGTCGTTCACTCCAAAAAGGTTTGTAGAAAAGGTTTGTAGAAAATGTAACCATAATTCAGAACAGGTTTAAACCTTCAGTCACCCGCGCTCCACCTCTATGGATCTTTTGCCCATTTTCGATTACCAGGAAGTAATCGTTGCATCACAAAGGTGACAGCTGGCGACATCCACTCTGAGCCTCTTTTGACTTTGCCAGAAACTTGTGACACTTCTTCCATGTTATTTACACTTTATAAGATTGACGCAATACCATTTAAGCCAATGGGAATTTTTTTTCATAGTGGGACTGCACCATAAATGGGAAATTAACTTTTTGTTGTATAGTAAAGTAATGATTTTGGTTGTAAAACATAAAAAACTGTTCGGTGTCAAAAAAATGACAAAATTTATTCCTTGGAATAGGATTTTTGTGTAACAATTTCGGCTTTGTTGTTGAATTATTGTGTTATAATTATGTAATAAAATGTATTTATGTAATTTATGTATTTACGTGTTAGGTAATAAAACGTTATGAAAAAAATATTTGTGAAAAAAAGCTGTGGTTGTACTAAAAAATCATTGTCACAAAAATATAAAAAAGATTAATCTTAATGGAACCTGTTGAAATATGAAATAATAGGATCAGTTCACGGGACCCAAAAATGTAATAAAAAACAAAATGTAATTTAAAAATGTAATTTCTTAAGCAGGAGGTTCAACATTAGTGTAGCGTGGCTAATCGGTGAGATAACAATGTTGTGTTAACTAATTGAAGAAGCAAATAACAATCAAGACAAACCAGAAATGCTGACAATCATAATTGAAAGTTAAAGATTATCTTAAAAATTACTTTGCACCAATCCCTACCATTACTTAAAAATAGGAAAAATAAAAATAAGCAGATCAAAAAAATGACTCGAGTAAATGTAAATAAACTAGTTGCATAAATAAAGTGCTGGAATATAGCAACAGTGAAAACTCTGAAGCAGCTTGAACAGAAAGTGCAGAAATGCCATTAACAATCACTGGTTTAGAGTTCTGTGCATTCCCACAAAACGAGTATGAATCGCTGATAATAGCTGAGAACCATAGCAGTCGCTGGGATTGCATTAAACAGGGTACCACTTGTGAGAGATGGGTGAAATGGTTCAGAAAGGATTAATATTCCTAAACTTCAGCTTAACCTCTGATGTAGCTGTTATATTACAATGATATCCATCAAAATGACACAAAGAGCACATGTAAATCCCTGCCTCATCCGACAATAAAGTGATTTATTCCTGGGGTTTATACACTGGTGGCCAGTGTATTAGTTAGGATTTATTTCTAAAACAAATCTTTAACAATCGCTGTAAACTTTGGTGTTGTCGATAAGGTTTTGGTATAAATAAACAGGGAAACTTCTGATTATTGGACAGTATTGATAACTGGTTTTACTTAATCATGCTTTAAAAGAGTACAGGACATGGAAGTTACTCAGGAAGTGGAATATTTAAGCCATTTTTTTTCTGGGTGGCATTGAAAACACCATGTTCTTCTCATCAAGAGGGAACCGTTGGTTTAGCTTCAGAGAAGACTGAAATGTAACAGTGCAGATTTACAAGCGTAGCCTTCATTAGAGCGCAAACATTGATCTACGAGATCAGAACATAGTAATGAGATCTGAAGGATCCCGTACTGACAATGGCTCGAGGTGGCACTCTGTTAACACACTACAGTGAATGATGATACACTCAATAAAACACAAGAGATCCCAGGCCACAATCGGCAACCATTCACCTCAGAGTGAAAGCCCCTGTCGTCCTCTACTCTTCAACGTGCAAATCAAAACGTCAAATGCCATCACATCGCTGGGCTGTGGGAAATCGCAGCAAATGAAATTCATAGTGAGTGGGCTCGAGTGGCTGTTAAGAAGTCCAGGGGGACACATTGAGAGCTGAAAGAGAGTCTTTTCTGACAGAAAATTGAAGCGTTTGTCACACTGTCCAGATTACAAGTTCCTGCGCAGTTCAGAAGGGACTCGTACCATGGTGAACATGGTCACTTTTCTCATGTAGTGGAGTGGAATGCTGTTATTACAGTGTGAGCAGTGATCAAAATCAAATTCCTTTCATTCAATTACTTTTTTTTTTTGCTGTAGTTTTGCCTATTTTTGAAAAGTTCATGAATCAGATTTTTTGTTCTATTGTACATTTATGGATGTCCGATTATGCAGATTTTACTTGGGTGAGTGTTTTTCTACAATTTTTTTTTAATTGGCCTGTGGTTTACATCATACACATTATTATAATTTCCAATACTTTTGTCACATGTGAAAATAATAATGCATGATAAAGTGTAAAATGAATTAAGTAAATAGAAAGAAAACAAAAAGGTGCCACTTTAAGTTGGATCATTTTCCCCTCACTAGAACATTAACTAATCAAATTGTAAGTTCAAGTCTGACACAGAGATCAGTGAGTTAACTCTTAAAGGTCTGGGGCCTTATTGAGCATTTTTTTTCTACTTTACAATTTGCACTAATAAATTATCTTTAAAGCTGTTTTTTTATTATTATTTTATTTTATTGTATACTTGATTTAAATTTTTTTTTCAAATATTTTTCCACAACCTAAAATACAATTCCAAGTAGTAAATTTTGTCGTTTTTTTTTTACTGCACAAATCTGAAAAACTGAGAACAAACTGTTTTTATGTTTTATAACCAAACAATGTGAAAAAACGAACCTCTCCTAAACCTTATACACTGTTCCAAGCACTATTTGTGCCATTATATTTTGAAAAACACAAGCCATCACACAGGTCTTGTACATCCAAGGGTTATCATTTCTTTTTACCAATAGATGGCACTGATTGGGAGTCTGTAAACTGAAACTGAAAAATGATTGCACATTTTCTGATTCACAAATATTGTAGTCTCCAGCTCGGAAATGGCAGTAGGTCTATATTTTTTACAGTCTATGATTTTAACCATTTACTTATTGTAAGCTTGGGTGAACTCCACTGCCTTACCCCTAGAAGGTTCCTGGTTAGAGTCCCAGCTTTAGCAACCATTCTGAGAGGGGTATACTATTTCCTCCCTTAATCATATAAACATACATGTAGACCTGAGCGTGAGCTGGGATATGCACCAACATGCACTAGTAATGAAAATTAGAATTAAAAAGCCTGTGTGAAAGAGAACATTACATGTGGAATACTTGTATAACTGGCAGGTCATTAAAAGGCTTTTGTTTTCTGTACTGTCACATACATGATGAGTATGGAACAAACAATTCCACTCAGGAAGGAAAACAAAACTCAATTTAGAAATCTCTCCCCAGAGATTAAACCCCAAGTGACATCTTCTCTGCTTTGAACGTTCAAATGTAAGATATTGTGCCATCTAAAGTCACAATTAAAAAAAGTCAAGATTCTGTCATCAGATTCCGTCTGACAAGAGGGCATAAGAATGCATTACTTTGCTTTGGTACACAATGTAGTTAGGGGACATTCATTTATTTTAATAAACACTGTGGGTCCCCTGCGGTTTTCTAATTGCTGTGAAGCCGTGGCTTCTGCAAATGGCTCCCTAAAGGTTTTGCTTGTGTTTTATGCAGTTGGATAACTCCTTGTAGAGATACCGGTAGTTTAAACACAAGATGTCCCTCAGCAAGTACCCGCTTCTGTTCTGTGACCTCTGACTAACTTATGATCATCCCACAAGCATGGCCTGTAAAATTCCAGATGGATTCTGTCTAGTTCAGGAAACAGTTAGTGATACTAAATACACTCCTTAATCTAAGTAACCCCTAATACAGCATGTTCCAAATTAAAATGCCAATGCTATTTTTTCACGTTCAAAATATACAGCTGTACTGTTCCAAATTATAACTTAAATATGTTTTAAAACATTTGAAATTTCTATCAGTAAATACTTGCAGGATATTCACTAAAATCAAAAGCAGTATCAATCAAACTTTGAACATTTTAAGTTTTGAACTAAATTGTTTTATGTTCATTTTAACATAGGCCCCATAATTGATAGCAGTGTTCGTTGAATCTGTGAGCTTTTATTTCAATTTGTTAATATGTTTAGCTGATTCATATCTAATGTTTAAGTTAAATAATGCTGCATTTTCTGTTCAATCTCCTTGCTTTCTGAGTCATCTAACTCGGTTTAGATTTATAACCCTGTAGATTAAGAACTGGTGCAGAACGATACCTCGAAACAATAAGAATTATGATACATGAGGTACAAGCATAAATACATGCACATGTGTGAGAAAAGAGAGAGAAAGATGTAGACTTGACACCATAGTAGAAAAATGGGGCAAAAAGTTCCTCTCCAGCAGCACCAAAAATTCACAGAGATCTGAATCCATTGGTGATTATGTCTCTTGCTCCCTCCACCCTTTTGAGCCTGCTGAATCATGGTATCACCCTCATAAAATATTCCTGTGCCACCAGTAGAGAATGTCCCTTGATGAATGTTCAAGGAGTTGGCTGACCTCTTTACTGGCGGAGATAATGCTGATGTAGAACCGAGCAACAGAAGGAACACTGGGTAACCGCACATCCATAAATGGGAGGCAATTCAAATCACTTCCCACATCAATCTTCGTACTTTCATAAGCTTTTCAATCTGTAACATGGTAAATCTGGAATCAGCAGACCACACAACTCTTCTATTGATGTTCAGTCCGTATTATACTCACTTTCACTACCACACACCCTGTTGTGATGCATGCTGTGGAATAAGGATGAGGAGCAGGTGGGAATGATGAACATTGTCATGGAGGTGGCACTTTGGAGGAAGTTATACAGTGGTACCCCGAGATGCGAACTTAATCCGTTCCAGGGTTTCTTTCGGATCTCGAACATTTAGTAAGCTTTACATGTCAAACGCCTAATCCGTGCAACGGCTCTCAGAAACAACAGTATAAGTAGATGAAAATAATGGAAAACCAGAGAAAAAGCAAGTAACGTTTCTTCAATCCGGGGAGATACGAGCGCTATGCGACATCATTACTTCAAGCGAAAAAAAGAGCGGAACAGCTGGTAAATGTTCGTATCTCGAATTTTTCTTTGGATCTTGAAGCAAAAAAATTTCCTGTGAGACGTTTCGTATGGCGAACATTTCGTAACTCGAGAAACATTCGTATCTCGGGGTACCACTGTATTTACCCGTCTCATGTGTGTGTTTCTCAGGAAGTGACATTCAGGAAGTAGCTGCAGGCAACCACAGATGCAGACAGGCATTCAACCCGGGGACTACTGATGGGGGCGGTTTTAGTGAGGTTCCCAGCTCAGTAGGCATCTCAGCGATTTCCCAGAATTTCTTTAGTGAATCCAGTCTGAAAAGATACAGCAACCTGAAAGTTTAAATGCTTCAGCTTGAATGGTCTACGAGATGCATTTAACTTTTTTTTTTGTCTGAAGCAAACTCAGCTTTCGAAGCTTTTACCAGCCAAAATAATACATAATAGTAAACAGTATACTAAACAGTAAAAACAGTATACTAACAATATATCATTTTCCCTTTTTATAACATTTGCTTATAACCTGTAAAATCAACATTTACACACCTAGTGCAAGGATGTCGCATTCACAGTTTTCATGTGAGCCACATTTGAAGTCAAAATGATTTACTTTAGCTTTTAATTGGACTCAGGAACCAAGATTAAAAAAAATGTTTATAAACAATCTGGAGAGAATGAGTTGTTTCATCCCAAAGCCAGCAGCTTCTGTCAAGGGTGTCTGGCTGGCCCGTCTCCGCGACTCTTTGGCCATGAATCACACTAACATCTGGTCCAGGTGAGAACACAAGGAGTACCCGTTGCCTTGCCCCGCGCATGCGCATCTCTCAGCGGGGACTACATGTGAGTTCTAACTCTAAGCTTCCTGCTGTCGGGACTCATTCGCTCCTTACTGTGAGAGCATCAGGCGGGATAAACAACACAGCTGAGCCACAAACACTCACACAGATGTTTGTGTTCAAGTTTCAATAAAGACAAGAAAAAAAGAAAGAATTTTGCCAAGCCAATCTCTCAACTGTCTTGTCTGTTCCAATAAAGGCATAAAGCCCAAAATTACAAACCTTGCTTGACCATCTACAACAGCTCTAATTGCTTGAAAGAGTTTGCATAAATAAAGACCTCAAGTTTGTTGATGTAAAGACTTTTATTATGTTATTTTATATGTTAAATTGCAATAGTTGGATACATGTAACCCTTAATTTACCCATGACACATTTAATACATGCTAGACTCTAAAACTATGGCCCGTTCAGTGGCATTTACTATTGTTCGTTACAAAACGGGATGTTGCGTCCAAGAAATCACCCATAGGTTTGTTGTGGAGTTCCCGATGAGGCTCATTGGGTAGATGCAGCTATGGAAATGCATCACTATTTGTTTAGGCTTAGTATTAAAAAAAAAGTTGTTGCAAAGATCAAAACCTGTGAAATTAATGTTGTAACCAGGCTTTTAACACATTTTGTTACGATACACAACATTGTCAATGTTTTCTGACACCAGTCATTTGGATACAAATGGGAAATTATTACTATAGTTTTAAGATTTCCACAAGCATTTAAATTCTGCAGTTAGTAAACAAGGTATGTTTCCAAGTTTCTAAGTACTTTAATTTGTATGTTCGACTGAATTAGTCATTTATGGCCACTCATCAAAACGCACCTCAGGTCCACTTCTCAACAACATTTACAAATGTTAGAAATCCTTGAGTGGTTTTGAATGCAGCTTAGTCAAGTAGTGAAAAAAGATTTTGTTTTCCAGATCCATGTAATTTTCAAGTTAATTCCCCCAAAACTTGAAAGAAGTTATACATGCATTTATTACATTTTCCCTTGGCCTTCAATAATCAATAATCTCAACGTTACTAACATTTCATAAGGCTGAAACATTAAATTTACAAAATGTTCACAATCAATTTCCAAAAGGTTCACATACTTTTTCTAATTATGCGGCAAAAGATGCATGAGATTATGTAAAGAGACGGGAAGCAGGACCCCAAAACCCAAAGGGAAGAGACTAGAGTTGGAAAATTTGGAAAGTTTCTGTTGTCATTATGATTTTAAAAGAGTAACCACAGTTGTTTGACAATAAATGGCTTCACCCAACAACTAACTATGACTGGGAAAAAGGTTTTTGTGTTTTCATATTTTCTGAACAAAAAAAAATTATGGATTTATGATTATCGTCTATAAAAGTCTATAATGTTTAAGGATACTTACTCTTGAAATCCTTTAAAATTCTTTTTATTAATGGACCAAAACTTGATTAAAAAATAACAAATGAAATGTTAATTCCAGAGAGGAAAATTCAAAACAGTCAAATACTGCATGATAAATACATTATACAATTGTTAATATTGCACCATTTCTCTCAAACACAGTATGCTTTCACTGTTATTGCAAGTACGAAATCCAAAATCAAACTCTGTGTGAAGTAAAGCGTCACCTTTTCCAAGCAATGTCAGCAGTGCAAGAGTAACATAGAAGAAAACAAAACGCAAACGCTGGAGAATTCACAGATATACATGATTTAACAACAATATAAATAAATCAACCTCTTTTATTTGCTTCCAAAAATAACTATGCGTACCATCCATAACAGATCTAAACTTAGTTTGGTCTTGGTAACACGTGTAATAGTTCAGTCAGCAATGCAAAATGATGTGTGCACAAACGATCAGTTATTAGCGAAAACAAACTACGATTACCAGCTAAACACGACAATGCCTCTAGTGTGAAAATCTATTTGGCATCACATCATGTTCAGTTGAGTCTTAAAAAAAAGCATATTTCCCCGCCAAACACTCAGATTGTGAGTGGAAATAAAAACAGGGTTTTGTTTTCCTGTTGTTTAAGTATCATGTTAATTTAATGCACATATTCATCATCACTGACATCAGAATCATCAGCATCGACTTCCCCCTCGATCACAGACTTCTTTCCTTTACAGCAAGAGACAACCAGTCCGATGAGAAACACCTGAAACACACATTAACGCAAGAAAACCAAAATACAATGTTAACATTTGTATTATTATTTCATTAATAGTAGTACCAGTAGTAACACTTGCAAAATCTGGAGATCTTTGTCCTCAACCCCTACCTTTCATAGACTTTGAGTAGGAACAGACAACAAGCTCCTGTGATTCTGATAGAGACCCACACTCACTGGGCTCACTCTGGCTGAATGGTAAACAGCCTTTCAGGTGGTGGTAATGCGTTTAGTTTGGTATGCAACTATGCGTATATGCTCATTAATGCTAAGTATGGGAAAGAGACATTGTGTTGCCGAAAACAAAAGGAAAAGTCATCGGATTGCTGTAATTTACTTCCATGGGACAAAAAATGGGTTTGTGGACTTCATGTTATGTTTTGGACTTTCAGTTCAGTGCATTGACTACGAGTGTAACAATATATTGTGGCTTAAAAATGTAAGTTACTGCGAAATTTCGTCTAGGAACCATATGAACTATAGGAAAATAATCTCTGAGACTTGGAGCAGATCAGTTCTGGATTCCAGTCATTTTTTTTAAGCCGCTTTTTTTTTAATGATTTATTTAGTAGGAGACGGTAATACATTTATACAATTACCGTATTTTTCGGCTCATAAGACGCACTTTTTCTTCCCCAAAACTGAGGGGGAAAAGTTGGTGCGTCTTATGAAGCGAATGCAAACCGCCGCGAAGTCCGGTAACGGCCGTATGAGAGGTGTAAGAGCTCCGGAGCTCCGGAGCTAGGCCGAAGCCGCGGCCATATTTGTTTACCAAGCGCTGCGCGCTGACGTCATCGCCCATCTCTGCCATTGCGCGGACGTAACGAAAACGGGGGGGAAAACTACATTTCCCACAATGCCTTTGGCATCCGCATCCATACTTACGTCACGAGCGAAACTACAGAGATCAGCTGCTGTGTCTCACAACGTAAGTGCATTTAAGTGATCTCTTACGCTACAAACCCGTTTTCTCACGCTAAAATACATTTCATGTTGTGAAATGGGCACAGCTCATAGTTTGTCTGCTATGTTTTTTGAGCCTGACGATAAGATGATGATCGATAAGCATCGTCTTCAGTCTGTGAGGGTTTTATTTCCACTAAGCATTCACTTGGACAGTTTCACAATCTTGGACAGTTTGATCCTTTATTAATGGAGTTATTTGGCTTTTCATAAGCTGACAAAAATCAAAAGGATTTATATTAGAACAAAAAGCATACGCTTGTTTCCAGCGCTCGCTCTCTATCTCTCTCTCTCTCTCTCTCTCTCTCTCTCTCTCTCGCGCGCGCGCTCGCGCTCGCGTGAGGTAAACAAAACGCTCTCAATGACTGAAACTCTTCTTTAATAAACTCAAACTCAAATCATCTC
Source organism: Danionella cerebrum (assembly GCA_007224835.1). Lineage (NCBI taxonomy): Eukaryota > Metazoa > Chordata > Actinopteri > Cypriniformes > Danionidae > Danionella > Danionella cerebrum. The sequence continues at coordinate 122,508 of SRMA01018784.1, read as the reverse complement.
TCAACGGTACATCTCACACATGTACATACGAGATAACAAGCGTAAGTAACATGTTCTGCAATTAGGGAGTGTTTGATTACAGGGGGGCTCGACTAAAAAAGTTTGAGAACCACTGTATTATTACTAATGTGGTGACAATGTTACTGGCTATTATTAGTAATGTAGTGACAATGTTACTAGCTATTATTAGTAATGTGGTGACAATGTTACTAGCTATTATTAGTAATGTGGTGACAATGTTACTGGCTATTATTAGTAATGTAGTGACAATGTTACTGGCCATTATTAGTAATGTAGTGACAATGTTACTGGCCATTATTAGTAATGTGGTGACAATGTTACTGGCCATTATTAGTAATGTAGTGACAATGTTACTAGCTATTATTAGTAATGTAGTGACAATGTTACTAGCTATTATTAGTAATGTAGTGACAATGTTACTGGCGATTATTAGTAATGTAGTGACAATGTTACTGGCTATTATTAGTAATGTAGTGACAATGTTACTGGCTGTTATTAGTAATGTAGTGACAATGTTACTGGCTATTATTAGTAATGTAGTGACAATGTTACTGGCTATTATTAGTAATGTAGTGACAATGTTACTAGCTATTATTAGTAATGTAGTGACAATGTTACTAGCTATTATTAGTAATGTAGTGACAATGTTACTAGCTATTATTAGTTATGTGGTGACAATGTTGCACTGGAACAGTGATGGTGATAACGAATGGTGGACTTTAGAGTGATGAGTGGGGGCAAAGAAAAACATTACAGCCTTTTTTTTGTTACTTTTACTGTTTACTGTCTGTTCATGTTACATGTTTGGCTGTTAACTTTTACACAGTTGATATAAAATATTTTACAACAGTATTTGGTTCAGAATCTTTTTTTTCTGGATTTTCCTCTTTAAAAATTGGGTGCGTCTTATGTGCCGGTGCGTCTTATGAGCCGAAAAATACGGTAAGTATAAAACAAGCTCTCTCCCACACTGACCACAAGAGAGGTCTCCCCCTAATTGGTCAGGTTGCAGGGTGCAAATGTTATTGCTGCCACCTAGTGGTTTAAGCGGTTTCCATGCTCAGATACAAACTAAACTAGACCCTGATGTTCTTTGCTTTACAGACGTGAATACTACACATTGTATAGGATTGACTAATAAGTCACTACAAATGTAGCTTACACTGGGATGGGCTGTTAACACCATATTTAAAGTCATTTAGTTACAACCAAATGCACTGAAGTGAAGTCCACTCAGTTTTCAAGACCCACCGAGCGGTAGTCATCTGGTGAGCCACGGGGGCACATTTGAGTAGAAAGCTAGTAATCCTCATGTTCACCGTTGGCAAAAAAGCAAAAGGATCTGAAGACATGCAAAGTTCAAAACCTCTAAGATTCTTCAATATATTGTTCATTTTTATAGATGGCTTATGTGTCGATGGAATGTGTTATAGATTAAAATATCTCTCCTTCAAAAATTATTGTTCTGTGGCTTTAAATTATATTTCAGCTATATCCCATAGTAAAAAGGCAAGGTACCGGATGATGTTTCCTCATGAATCAAATGGATTTTGTCTTTTTTTTTTTGCTTTCCTTACTGATAATTTGACACTACTTACAATTATTCACCCGTATCATCTGGTGAACTCAGCCTGAATGAAAGTTTTGTGGGCAGGTAGAGAAGTTTTATCAGTGCATATCCTCTATAAAGATAGACATCGACCCTAAAATTATTTTGTTTAGTTATGACTCTTAACTTTATAAAGATATATATCTTCTAAATATTTTAGATTTAGATTTTGTTGAAAATATGCTTTTTTTTCATGATTTTGCTGCAATGTCTTACATTTTGTCAAATTGTCGGAATGTGAAAACAATAAAAGTGTAAATGGATGACATATTTCTTTAAGTAACTTCAGCAAACCATGACTTTAACCATGAATTCTTTGATGCGTAATATTTCCCTGTGAAACTAGTATATTTTGGTTTGTTTTAACCAGAGAAAAATCAAGTAGCGTTTATTCAATCCTTAAATCTACACATTGTCATGTAATAAATGACAATAAAACACATGCAAAATACGTAATACGTACACAAATGTGAAACCTTACCTTGACAGTGAGGCAAGGTGGAACGGATGGCAGAAATAATGACAGCACTACGTATGAAAGTTGACTTTCTCGAATCAATAACACTAACTCGGTTTCAAGCATAAGTATAAAGAATACCGAGCTTGGAGAGACGTTTCTGAGAGTGCCACTCGGTTTATCTAACTTGCGCTACAGATCAGCACTAGTACAACATTAGTTATAGTAAATTATTGGTAACCTATACATGTTTTGCTCGATTTAAAACTGATTTAAAGTGGTTTAAGGCGTATCAGCTCCTTAAAGCACACTTTTTTCAAAGGGAGAAAGGAGCACAAGGACGTGCAAGTGCAGCGCGACGTGAGACAAACAAGTGGAAAATAGAGCAGAAATCATTGTTATGTTTGTATCTCGAATTTTTCATCGTACCTCGAAGCAAAAAAATTCCCATGAGACCTTTCGTATCTCCAACATTTCATAACTCAAAGCATTCCTATCTCGGGGTACCACTGGAGTTGTGAATGTCACCAAAGGACAAGCCATTTAACATTTTTAATGTTTGGATCAAAAATCTTAGTAGAAATCTTAACATACGACACAACACCTTTATATTATTTTAATAACACTTAATGTGATTATAAAACATTAAATGCAGATTTTTTGTTAAAAGAGTAAAAGTCACAGACACTTTGGCATAAAAATATTTACTGCATAAAATGTAAAATAAACTTTACCCCAAGAAAAGCCCAGTTGCCGAAGTAGTAGATGGTGCTGAAGAACCAGAACTTGTGCAAGAACAGGTAAGTTCTTGTTACCGTGCACTGGTCTGTCAAAAACAGGAGACAAAACACATTTTCTTTAGATATATTTGTTTTTCAGACAATTACCCCTAAGAACCAGATTAAATACCCAGATAGACTTCAATAATTTTATTATCTCCTAGCATTATATTTGTGTCTTTTTTGTAGTGTGATGTAGATGTGTTAGGGATGTAACACCCACCATTTCATAGGTATTTTACTAAAATTAACAAAGTGACTCGAAAAAGGATTGGTTAATTTTGCTGAACTCAACAAGTCGGTCTCATATGCCTGGCATGAATGTTGCCCCTATGGTTGCAATAAAATCCTGAAAAGGCAGCATGTGAGTGAGTGTGAGAGAGAGAGAGAGAGAGAGAGAGAGAGAGAGAGAGAGAGAGAGAGAGAGAGAGAGAGAGAGAGAGAGAGAGAGAGAGAGAGAGAGCGAGAGCGAGAGAGAGAGAGAGCGAGAGAGAGAGAGAGAGAGAGAGAGAGAGAGAGAGAGAGAGAGAGAGAGAGAGAGAGAGATCTGGTGGTGTTTATCCAGATAATCAGCTGCTCCAGGCAACCAACCGGAGAGATGTGAAGATATTAAAATACTAGTGGTAGCAGAGGTCACTGATCTCCCTTTTGTGTGTGTTCGACATCGTCTCAAAAAAGAGGTGAAGACCTGTTTGCACTATGCATTAGTAGGGGGGGGGAACAAAAAAAACAACAAAAAATAAACATAATTAAATATATAGCGTTGCAACTGTGTTTCTAACCATTGTGCCATGAGAGATATCTGGTGTGCTCTAGGAAATTATCCAATTTAACCCAACTGGTTAAACTCAACCAGTGCCTTACACAAAAAACACTGCATTATAATAAATTTTAATAGGTTACCAACGTTTAACATCTGAATAGCAATGATAATACATTTTAATTCCATGTCTGAGCTTAGTAGTGGTGAAGACTTGACATAAACATGAAAAGATGATGTATGCACAGATATATTTTCTTACTTTTCAATTGCAATTGGAGGACATTATAATAATTGCTCCCGTGCCCACATCAGACAGCGCGTTGGTATCCACGAGAAACGGAAGCTCTTCAACAAAGTTTCCTAGATTTTTGCCAAACCCTGCCATTAAAGGCTTAGCATGCCAAGCTTTTGGCATCTAACTCCACAAGGCATACCTTCCCATATAATGGACAGTTATTGTAGGCGTCCCTGGTCTCGGACCTGTTTGAGAGCATGGTCCATCTGCAGCTCAGCAGATGCTCACCTGAGTAACAGAGCAGATGGTTCTCCATGGGAGCCTGGCCAAATAAATGGTGCTGTAGAGCAGTGACCCCCTTCACCTTCAGCCCACTGTCACTTCTAATGGAGAACCAACGCCAAAGGCTCGCTCATTCATTCATTCATTCATTGATTCATTCATTGATTCATTCATTGATTCATTCATTCATTCATTCACCGCAGCCACTTTTCTTCCAAAACTAAAGTCAGACTATTATTCATAATGGACTGATTTTAAATGAATGTGACAAAACTGGACAATTCAGAGCGATTAGGGATTAACTTTATCATTTGCTCATATAAAGGTATTGTGTGACTAAAAAGCACATAATAGCTAATGCTGTGGTCAATTTTGTCATGCGTTCTGTCATTGTGAACTCTGCAAAAATGTTGAAAGCAGAAGCTATTTACAAAATTATTTAATGGCACACTTTGAATAAAACAGTTTTTTTTGTCATTCTCAAGAGCTTTGCATAAAAAAAATAATACAAAAAAAAACATCTGGGTTTTAAGGTTAGGAAAAGAATGGCAGCACTTGATTGAATGTGCTATGTTCTGAATCCTTGTATTGAGCAGTGTTAAAACAATAAAAACTATTTACAAATGTTATTAGTTCATGATGGTTTGAAAGGGTTACAGCTATGAATTGTGGGAATAAAATACATTCCAGAAGCTGTCTCACCAGTCACCAACACTCGTATTAATAGCAGCACTCTCATGTGACTCAAGATTCACACGTCACCCATTGCACCTCTCAGGTTAAATGTGAGAAAGAAAATAGAACAAGTGTATATAGCACATTTGCAAGATTCCAATATAAGCATCTAATATTATTGAGTTTGCACAGCTGATTTAAAGCAAATAATGTGTCAATAATTAGCAAAAATATGAGAAAACTCTTTTGACTGAACCATTCTTGAGATTAAAAAACATGTGAAATAGAAGTGGGAAAGGGTTAGGTATGGTTATAGCTTTGTAATAATCATCCAGTCATGTATGCAAACATTCTAAATGTTTTGAGAACTGGTATTATGAATAAATCTTAATGTATCTGATGTTACATTTTTCAGACATTTAATTCTGTTAATTTTGTAATTCAATAATCTCAAGTCCTTTATTATATATATATACATATTGTGAGAAGACAAGTGAGCTCATAAAAAAGCCAAGTATTTTAACATTTTAAATCAATATTAAAATGTTTTTACTGTCTCTAAAATGTGAAATATTTAGGAGCTCTAGATCAAGAGGAAAATCATTTAAATGATAACCCGGCTGGAATTTGACATTAAATTAAAGTGGCCAATATCCATTCAGAAATGTTTGATGTGCACATTAGACTGAATTAAGACTCGGGCGATGGCTGTGGTCCTTGGGTGAAATATAGTCAGTTTTGAATGAACTTTTCTGCATCCAACACTGAAGCACATGAGACTTCACTGATGGGGACCATCACAAATGGAAAGAAAAGAAAAGATCCCTTCAGAGCACATCAAAATTCTGGTGCCAAACTTTTAGTAACATATTTAGTTTATTAGCTCAAAAAGAAATAAGCCAGGGCTTCCTCATATGTCAATTCCACTTTAGAAACATTTCTAATTAATTCCACTTTACTTTAGCTCTTTAAAAATTTAATGTTGATGGCTTTCTATAGAGGGGTTTTTTATGTTTATTTTTAGATGGCTAGTTGATATAAAATTAAACAGTTCAGCTCAATTAAATGATAAAAATTAATAAAACAGAAACTTTTTGGATATGTAAATGTAAAATGTAAACTCAAGACAAAAGAAACTATTTAAATTAAAAATCTGATTGTTTAATCATTTTTGTTTAACTTGTAACACAGATTGTCTCATTTAAACAACATACCTGCAAACAAACCATCAATATCCTTCAAATTAACGGTTTGCTTGAAGAGCATATTTATTATAGTTTATTGATCATAAAAACAATAAAAATAGAAGGAAACATTAAATACGCTTGTAGGGAAAACCTGAAAAACAAAAGGTTCTCCAAAGGAGGATGAATAATGGAAACTACATGAACAACTGATCAGGCTTTGTTCACAAACTCACTAAAGTCGTACGGAAGGCTTGCATTGCATGACTGCAATCTGTACTAATCAACAATGGTCCACTACTAACAAGGAAGCACAGAATAAGCGGTCATGTGACGGAATTCAGCGGTCAAGTGGAAGTAGATACAAGGGCAAACTATGTAAATTGTGCATATTTTTTTTTACACGTGAAATATTTCAAATGAATGTAATGCACTAATTTTGACACGATTAATACTCACTGAAGCTTGCGTCATATTCCATCAGACTCACATACACACAAGACGGGTCTCCGCTGAGCTATGTGCAGCTAAGCTCAATCCATCCAGATAATGGCTTAACAGTGATTTGTGTGGGGAAGAAAGGGAAGCACATTGTAAAAAATGAGCATTAGTATCTGCCATCTCTGAACACATCAAAAATCATTCTATCCTGAACATCCCCAATGCAGTTGCTAGGGAACAGCCCTGACAGTGAGGTGAGCACTTGATTTCTTTGGTAATAAAATGCTTCTGCGCCAGACACATTACCTTCAATATTCTGAGAAGTAACTTCCAAGTACAACGAAGTTTACAGTAATCCCATTACTTTTTCTCAGTTGCAAATGGTAATACTATGGACTTTAGATTTCAATACATAAATGGTTAGACTTAAGAAAAAAAAAAACACTGACGTTGAGGTTGGATGCTAATCCTAAATGGAATTGACAACATATCTGCTTAACATTTACTAGAAACATTAGGGATGCTGTTCTAAATCCCTCCAATCATAGATATATTTTCATTTACCTGTTTTTACGATATACAACACATATTTTAAATATGTGTATATGGCACGAGGATATATGAACATGTAATGTTTATCTAATACACTGCAAGGGATGTTGATTTGATTTAAGATGTTAGACAGATTAGCACTTCTACCTATATTTAGCATTTGATCAGTTTAATATGCACTGCATAAATAACAGAGCTGGGCTTAAGTAGCTCCTTAAAATTTGTTTTCATAACTCAAGAGCTGAGCAGTAAGACATACACAGATGAAAAATTATAATTTAATTAAAACAGAAGATTAGGCAAGATTCTTAAAGTTCCTTGGGAATTATGAGAATGCAAACACAATAATGTAATGCCAACTTGATATTAAATAAAGATTCTAATTTATTGTTTCAACACTGCTGTTTACAAGCATGTATAAATGTTTACATTGTGTAAGCAGGGGGGGAGCTCATCTGAGAATAACTTATGTGTATTTCTCAGAACTACATCACAATGTCTCACATGTAAGGCTGAGAGTGCCAAATTAAAAAAAATATAAAGCAGTATATAGTTAATGAACATTTTAAAGTAAAAACGAAGTACACAATTAGTGACATTTAAAAAGTAAATAAATAAAAGAATTATTAATAATTCTGCTGAAGATTTGTGGACTATTAAAGTCAGGAAACAGTGCAAACACAGGTTGTGTCAAATTCTTTGCGTTGGTCTGAAGTCTTTCGAAACACTGTGGCTACATTGATGGGGGACCTCTATGGCCACTCAATGGAGTACTGGGCAATTTGCAGAGGTGGAAGCAGAACCTAGACACTGAATTTGTAAAACACACTGTGTATCACAATACACAAGCTCTGCATCAGTACATTATCTGGGATTAGTTTTTTTTCCTTCATGGGAAGAGCTAAAAGAAATTCAACTGCAACAAACCATTATATAATTAATCAAATATTGAACAAATTATTTATCTTTTTTGCCAAAATTTGTTGTGTTAATGCATGCAATTGATTTGAATGATTTACCAATATTGAAACGATATTTGTTGTACGTCTGTGTGTTTAACGTTCAAAGTAGCGTGGATAAGACCAGACTTCCAAACTTCCAACTTGGTCATGTGATAAGAGTTCTGTCACATGATCACTCATTCTGTGCTTCCCTGCTGTCTGTCCCTTCCCATCTGGCTTCCTATTTTGTTTTATTACTCCCTATTACTCCCCAGCTTGGCAGCGGACCATGTTGATCACTACAGATCGCAGTCTAGTTTATTCCTCCTCCTTTGGAGAAGTCTTATGTTATTCAGGTTTTCCCCTGTTTTGAATTTACAATAATTATTCATATTTTACATTCACATAATCACAGCAATATGTAAAAAAATGGTAATTGATTATTAGGTAATTGTTTTAGGTAATTGACAGCACTACATTTTTACATTTTTAATAAAAGTCAATTGGTATTTTAACTAATTCATTATGCCCTCCATACTTTATTTGGTATAATAAACTTCAGTCATTGATATCACCATTTTCCATGTAAATTTTTGCATGACTACTGTCTACTGTTCGTTTTATTTCAGATACTGTACAGTGCATTCAGTGTATCCGGAGGATCATGTGCTGTTGCCATGGCTACCAACCACCAAGTCACTCCGAGGGCCAATAGATTCAGGAGCCGCAAATGAAAATGAAGCGTACAGTGTTCTGCTCTCCTGTCCAGTTGGCCAGGCATAAATTTCCTCATCCTGTCAGATTGATTTCTAACCACGCTCTAATGAAAACATGATGCTCGTCTGGCACTTAGAGAATGCACAGATGTGAGTAGGATACTAGAGGATAAATAAAAAATGCACATGAATTATGATAGAATAAAATATAGATGAATAACAGTTGAAATGATAATATAACTAATTTTCAACATTTGTTAAAAACAATTTCCTATGGAGTTTCATTAATATACTGAGAAAAGAGAGGCAAAAATAATACATTTATTACATTTGTGGTATGTACATATTACCAATATTTTTTATTCAATATTGTATATTCTTCGGGGGGGGGGGGGGGTTTCCACGTTACTCTGCCTAAAAACATCATCTAAAAAATATTCAACAACATCCAGTATCATAGCTATGAACATCAGCCTGCATGTTATACATCTATGCCTACACATCAACTCAAATATGTCAAGATGTGATGTTGCCCAGCAACTGTATTCAAACAGTCACAGCAACAGCCCACAGTAAGCCTTTCCACACTGTGAAACATAACAAAAAACATTTATTCCGACAGATTTGGATACAAGTTACAGCATCAACAATACTTTAAATGTATAGAACACGGGCCACCAGAACAATTTCAGTGTTACCATGAATTTTGATATTTTTGTTCTGATTTTCTATCTATAAGTTCTCTGGCAGTAATTTATTATTTAAGTTGACACAAATGTTCATCTGCCAATCAGGATTCTTTGGAACAAGGTTGGAAGGAAAATATTGACTGTAACGGCTATAGAAATGTTTGGTCTGGAGGGTGAGGAGTTCAGTGGGCGTGGATTGTAGAATGATTCATTTAGTTCAGTGTTAGTCAGAGATTTCTGCTTGTGGGTAAGAGTCTAGAATCTCTTTCTTCAAGCCTGTACTTTATTATGCACTTTATTGTATGCTTTTAATTGATAGTCAGTCAATTTTGACTGCTAGTGAGATATTATGAGTTTCATCCCAAACTTCTTTTCCAATGGAACAGGGGAACAGTTTAGAAGCAGCATGATATTCACGGGGCTCTATGTAGAAAGCATTCGTATTGTGTATAATTCAAGCAGCCCATGATAATTTCTTTTTTGATTATTTAGACCAGTGATCCCAAACCTTTTTCACTCTGCGAAACAGTTTATGGTCTCTTTTTATGGACCGGTCCACAGGATACACCTCATTAGAGAGTCAATCACCACATAGTCAGCTTGTTGTGGGGGGAATAATCTGTCACGATAAATCCATATTTTAAGTACGGCTCTTAATATTGGTAAAAGCTATTGACTGTTTACAAAACTTTCCAAAGCTATCTGTTTCTTACTAATTTTGCTAGTTTGTGGGTTGAATTTAGGAGAGAATAGACTTTTCAAACTTAAAGATGATTCACACAATAAACAAACATGAATAAGTAATAATTTGTTTTGTGGCCAAGTTATAACTGATGCATGATAAACTAGGGCTGGGCAATAAACTAATTGTATCAGTTAACTCGACTCTGTGGCATCAGTGTCATGCCCCTGCAACAAGCCCCAGCCGCTACCCAGTTAGATTTACCTGCCCTCACTAACATTAATTGAATGTTTACTAAGAAATCACAAATAAAGTATTGTAATAGACCTCCAAATCAATCATTTACGTTCCAGCAAACGTTAATACAAGACCTAAACTTACAGAAAATTCAAAAATCAACAGTTTTAAAGAAAGTTGAGCATATATTAAAGAAAATTGAGGAGCATATGCCCATAACTGCTCTGCAGTGTACTAAAAAAACTGTACGCATTGTTTTTTTGTGATAATTATCAATTTTAAATAAACTAAATGCACCCCGCCTTTTGCCCGAAATGCGCTGGAGCAACCTGCAGAGCCTGTGACCCTGAAAAGGAAGAATCGAATACAGAAAATGAATGAATGAGTTTGCTTTCATTTCATTTGCTTGAAGTTAGTGGAAATTTAAATTGTTCACACAGATCCATTTCAATGTTACGATATAAATGTTAGCTGAGCACCTATAGAGTCTAACATTGCAACATGGCTTTTGTTGATAGAGAAGTGCTCCACATTCTTTTCATTAATTTCATTCATTAATTACCTAAACTACATAAATAATGGAATCCTGAGATAATATCCTGCAAAAGTATTTGAGCAGTAATCCCCCCTGAACACGTGGGAAACATAGTAGGCTGGCGCCTGCATTAATCTACCCCTGTTAGCGAGAACAGCCTTTAGAAGTGGATCCCACATCTTCCCTGTTGTAAGTGTTCTCCCTTCTTGACACTTTCTCCCACTCATGCCTACATGTGCAATGGCTGTTACGCAAGAGAGAGCACCTTCAGAGTGATGAGAAGATTTGCTAGTTTCACCAAAGCCGAAGATCTGGTCTGCGATGAAAAAACAAAAGCCTGGAATTGGGAGGATGGGTGTGGGGTAGTTTAAACTCTTTTTACACTGGTAGAAAGAGTTCTTGCTAGAGATAAATGAGGACATAAGCCTGAAAGGGCAGGGAGTTTCATCAAAAATTGCTGCCAATCGAAGAAATAGCTGAATTGATTACACATTAAATGGCAATAACAATGTAACTGCTTTCAGCCACTCTGCTTAAGGTGTTTGTGTCATTATTTATTCTTCTTAAAGGAAATGATGAGGGATTTATTCATTTTTCTTTACAGACAAATAAAGTGTACCTGTTCGATTTAAAAAAAAAGAAAAAGAAAAAAAGATTAATAGTCTTTTAAAGATTTTAGGTTTGTCTTAAAAAATATACTAATTTCTAAATAAGTGAAATATCTGAAGTTTTTTTTCCCTGAAATGCCATGCCTCCATTTTGATGAATTTGAGTTTCTTTGGGACAAAAGCACATCAAAGAACTACACATAAAAATTAAAAAATTCTGACTGTAATATTCAAAGATTTATTTTGTCTTCTGCCCGCTCAAGTGAGTCTGCCAGTAAATTTTCTGCGCTGGACTGTGATCAGCTGGAATGTTGCCTGATTCTTTGTTGAATGAGTATAAAACAATTCTTAACATTTTATCTTTTATTAAGACACTCTCCACCTCCTCAGGACCTCATCTTATTTGAGTTGTGCTATGTTTAATGGAGTTACAGAGTTTTCTAAAAAGAAAACTAGACTGGCGTTTATCACAATTTGAGAAAAAAAAATGGACAAATCAGGACTGCGTTACATGGCAAGTATTTTGTTTTTGGACAATTGATTATAGGCTTTTCGTATGTGGAAAAAATACACTTCAGATTTGGCACTCATTCTTTATTAAATGGAGTATATTGTGTTTTGGAACCAAACTCTATATTTTGTGGCCATATTTGGTTAAAAGACTGAACCTATTGGAATTGAATTATTAGATTAATATGAATTAAATTATGAACAAAACTACTGTACATCAACACTAACCCCTTTTATTTGAATACCTGCTGCAGGATTGTCATGCGAATGCCCTCTTCATGCCTTCATACACCCATAAATCATGTCAAAACAACAATCTTTTGCACTTCAGCCAGCTGACCAGCTCTCAGCATCATTAAGCTGATAACAGCAGTCTGACTTTGGGTTCAACCATGAGGAAAAAAAGACATTAGCTTAGTTCTATTTTGCAGAACAAATACAACAAATCTGACATCAAATCAGGAATCTAAGAATCCGTTCAAGGTGAACACAGCTGTCTTTCAGCTAGAATGATTCCAATCTCTGATTATGTGGCAAAAGACTCATCACACGCAACCACAGGAACAGCATATATATATTGCAATGCAATACCTGAATATACATGATGGTGAGGGTTGATGGGAATATGAAGAAGATTGAACCATTTTGTCCATTAACTCATCCTACCACTGCTAAGAGCTTTTAATTTTGCTCACCCAAACTTCCCCAGAGATAGATTAAACACAAAATGAACTAAATTGAGGAAAGCTTCCAGATGAAAGTAGTCAAAAAGCATTTGCCCTTGCAATTTCACCAAATCATACTCTATACTACTAATATTGGGCAGTAATTGAAATAAAAGCAAATGGAAATCACATTTCCTGCTGTGAAACGATGAAGAGTTCCATGCTAATGGATGCTGTACAGCTTGTCTTTTGCTGTATTATTTGAAAACAGTAATGAGGCGTTTTGCTGAAGGCGGGTAGGTGGCAGAAACACAATGACTGGGCTCCACTGACCGATCGCAGATGGGAAAAGGCCAAAAATCACACAAACAGATTGGGAGGCTGTGCTGGTTGGCAACCAAACTGCTTAAAGAGATGCTGGTTCTAAAGTGCGAGTCAACTGGAGATAGATCAATTTTGGGTGACCCACAGAGCAGCTTCTGTTGCACAGATTTATCCTCCATTGTGTGAGACAGCGCCTCATTTTGTTTTGAGAGACTTAATTGGGTTAGATCCCAAGCATTGTTTGAAAGATTAAGTGTTCACACACCCAGATAATAATGTATCACAACTGTTCTTTGGTTTTTCTGTCATCTGGATAATAAAGATTTTTTTTCCAAGGAAAACATCCCAATTAGTTTTGCTTCAATACAGGCCCTAGGGTTATGAATACGAAGTACAACTTGTCCTAGCAATACTTCAAATCATGCACCATGTTTGAGAAGTGTGCAAGTAATTTATTCTATTCCTTTTCACCTAGAAGGGAATAAAAATGCATATACTGCTGTGGTATGACCTGTTAAATCTAACAAGTCAGCAGTTACCCCAAAGACCCCCCTCAAAAAAAAGTATCTTAGCATAGACCTTGAGGACAAAACAGGTAACCCTAGCAACCCCTAAACAACATGTCTAATTTACCCTAGTAACCAGCAAGAAACAAGCATAAGCACATAAAAAATACAATTCTAAATATAATGTATTCCCACACTTTGCAATCATTAACAGTGGGAGTGTCTAGTCTAATTTAAATCAAGTTAATAGCTAAATTCAGAATCTAAACCAAGCAAGTAAATACATCATCCAATAAAATAGCATATTTTTAGAACCACAAATAAATGCCCTCAAAAAAAAAAAAAATCACCCTAGCAACCATTTCGATTCCTCAAGCAACAGTACGCCAATGTCCGGCAGCAACTGAATCGTACATGCTGAAGTGCTTAATTAATACCCCAGAAAAATTGAATCAAGACCATAGCAACAACACTGGCAATCGTTTACCAATGCAACCATAGTAATCAGTTCAGAAGAAAAATAAACCCATGAAAACCATGAAGATATCTTGCAGTGGTCACTTTGGAAGTGAAGTATGGTCTAACATGTCATAAAATGTTAATATCTGCCTTAAAAGAAAGAAGCAGAAGAATTTGTCAGCCAGTCAGTGTGATAGTCTGGCAGAAATTGAGGACTTGATGTGAGTGGGAAGCAATTAAGATGTGGAATATAGCCCAGCAGAGAGAGGTGTATTTTAAGAAAGGTTACGGCTGAAGGGGGACACAACTTAAGGACATTAAGGAAGATTGGCCACTTCTTCTTGGTTCACTGATCCAATTGCATATTAATACCTTTGATTTCATTATTATTCCAATATCACTCAATGAGATTGGATTGTAATATCGGAGTGCCCTCCTCTGGATAGAAAACTGTATGTTGTGTGGTGGCGTACAAAGCTCTATTTCTACATGAAGTCTGCCATACTTAAATTACTCAAAAAATAAAATGTACATGCATTCTAATAAACTGTTTGCTTTTTATTAGCTACTACAAACAAAACAATTGTTTTAATGCTTTTCATGTTTTCATAGATGTATGGCTGCACCATTTGTTTTTTCTTAAACGTATTAAATGAAAAGAAAAAGCAAAAACAAATTTTATTTGAAATGGAAAACAAAATGTACAATACAGAACCTGACTGCCACTTTCAATCAGTTTATAGCATCTTTGCAGCATGCACACTGTATTCTTTCAACAACACAAATTAAAAACTTTTGAACACTTTGTTCTTGTCTATCGGTATTTACATTCCATTTGGCTCAGTTAAGAGAGTCCACTTTAGTCAATCATCTACCGTTACAGCTGCAGTTACAACTGCAGCCAAAAGCTTTTGAAATAGATCATGCACAACACACGCACACATATATGTATATGTATAACATTTTTCCCAATTATGTATTTTAAATAAATATATATTATTATATATTAATATATATATTAGCATAATTTTTCAGATATTTGATATACCTTCTTTTAAAACTCCTTAGAAGTTGTAATGTGCGGAAGGGTACAGCCTCATGGCCTTAAATAGGTCACTGTGTGGGTGATGAAGAGCAGCAGTCTTACCTTCAGGAGCATCTGCGTCACATATCTTACTGACGGCTGCAGTCTGATTGCTTTGTGATGGATCTGCTGTGGGCGCTGACATCTGTGGATGAACATAAAAAAAGACAATGAAATAATTAAAGTGCTAATTTCAATAATAAGTAATTAAATAAATAAATACAAATAAGACCAATTTGTTCAATATAATCCAAGCTCATGCAAAATAAACATAATTCCAACCTTTATATAATGCAAAAAGCTATTGGGGGGATTGATGAGGAGAGTAGACAAAGTCTATTGATCTAAATTCAGTTATAAATCAAATTCAGTTTTTTGAGACTTTGATTTTGAACAAGAATTTTTCAGTTTGATGTGTATATATCAGCCTTTAGCTCAAAAAAAAAAAAAATCTATACAGGTCTCTCATACACTACCATGCATCCATTAGTGTCTCACCAGGAGAGCTTAATCGAGATCACCACCTATCTGTACAAATTTTACCCTCTAATACTTTGTGTAAAACAATTTAAGACATTTAAGAGCTGTCTGCCTCTGCCCAATAACATCCATCGCATTAGTGATAATCGTTTCACTCATATTGGTGGTAAATAAAAAAAATAGATTTTTTTTTTCCAAATTCAATAAAATGATCTGATACTTGAAGCTACACTCAAAAGTATAAGTAGTAAAATCAGCCTAAAACCAAATCTTCTCCAATGGCAATTTGAACCAACAATGTTTAGTCATCATCATGATCCTGAAGTTATAATTGACTGAAACAGCTGACCAGATTCTTTGAAAAAAGATCTTGAGGCAAAACCAGTAAGTAATGATTACAAATGTTATCTTTCAGGAATCCCTTCTTTCCAGTGTGTTCGACGAGTCCAGTATGGAAAGCTAGGTAAAAACCGCAGAGCCATATAAAAAAAGGTGATATGTCTAAAGCTATAGAATGTTGCACATTAAATAATAAACATGTGATGATGGGCGTTGTGAGTGGGTCTAAAGGTTTCTTCCCATCTAGTGGGTGGCTGCTGGAAATAAGAAACAGTCCATAGCTAATGCCAAACATTTATAAGCAGTTGCTAGGTTACATATGACTTGATGTATTGATTCAGAGCAAAGAACATGTGGGAAAATGTTCACACTTAACATGTTCAGGTCAAATCAGATTTTAACCTCAGATAAATGCACCGAGCTTGACTAAGCACTAAACAAAAGACACAAGAGGAATTTTAATAAGTTTCGATGAGCATGAGGGAGCCGAAAGGGAGGTGGAATGTTCCAGCACTCACCTGAAGCAGGTATTTTTGGCTGCCATACATGACGTACTGTGGAGCCAGACTGTAGATCATGTAGCTGGTGTGGAGGACGATGAGGAGAAGGATCATGCAGAGGAAGAGCAGAGCCTGTGGTTGGGTTCTCTGAGGACGGATCTTATAAAGCTGCATGGTAATAACAAAAACAGCCTTCTATTACCAGCAAGCAGAAATGTTTTGAGGTTTTACAATAAGCAAGTGATAATAATGAAGACAAAAAGAAAGAGCAAACAAATTAAGAAAACGGGTATTTTAACCAAGTTATCTCATGATAGCTGTGCCAAGTAGGCAAACTTTTTATAAATTAAATAATAATATATTATATGGCACAAGCATTCCCCAATAGTGTTGTTATAATGTCTTTGATATAATATGATTGGGATTGGTCAGTGTGCAAGCATATGTGTGGGTGTGTTTGGGAGAGGGGGTTGGATGTTAGTTTGGGTGGATTTTGGAGGATGCATAGGAAACTTTTGCACACAATACGGACTTACAACAGGACCAACCCCTCTACCATTCTTAATTGGCACAGATCATGAATGCATGCCCCCTTACAAGCTGCATGTATTCACTAAACAAAACCCCAAACCTGGTTCAATTTCCTCAGAAGAAAATTGCTCCATTTCTTCTGTGAAAATGCAGCCTCTAGTGGTGGAAATGTTGTGTACTACACCATACAAATATATGAACTGTGATTTCTGCATACACACAACAATAACACTTAAAATTCACCCCAGTTTTTTCCAAAGACGAATTCCTCTATTTTTTATTACTATTATTAAATTTCAGACTTTAACCCCATACTTCCACACCTATTAAAACATATTCAGTATGTTTTACTGGGTCTTGATTTGCCACAGCTTTGCCTTTAAATAATTTGGCATATACATTTAGCATAAAGTAAACCGAAAATGCAAGAATACAATATAAAGAATATTGAAAACAATAAGTAAGTCTCACCCTCATCCAGAAGAACCAAATGCCCATGTTACGGATCCCAGCCATAGAGGTGAAGACAAAGTACATGGTGATTATAGTGATGAGAACATAATCCAGTGGAAAAACCTGAGGAGGGAAGAGAACGAGACACAGTTCCAGAGAACTCCACAAAAATTCACAAATGCAAAAATCTATTTTAAGCATGCACCAACAATACAATACAAAGGAACAAAAGCTTTCAGTGAATCTAAAAATGGCACTGGGCTGACAATGATGGCTGAAAGGCCAAGACAACTAACTACATTCCACCAATTTGGATGTAAATTGGTTTAGAGGATGGGAATTTGTTAACAAACCACAGCATCTAAAAGTGATTTAACATTTATACAATGTAGATTTTAAAAATATAATTGATAAAAATTATAATTTCAATGCTACATACATTTCCTAGGGTCTGTACATCTATCTCATACACAAAACCTTTGTTTTTGTACATATACATGTGTACTTCAATGTTACCCTGCCTTAAGTATTCATTATTTAAAGGGCCATAATAGACAGGATGTAAAAAATATATATATTTTGAGACAAAATTTAGGACAATTTTAGGGTCTGTTAAATCTAATTGTGGATAAAACGGTATAATTTCTATTTCTTGTTCCAGATTTCTGACTTCCCGTTTGAAAAGAATTTGCAGGAAGTGACACGTCTTATATGGCATTTATCGACTCATCTGTATTTTAATTATTTATGAGCCTCACCTCTATTTTGCTATGAGAAGACGCAGTATATTTATTTATTAATGACACCTAACTCTTGACACATCCTGTCATGTTGCAAGATCGTACTGTAAATTGGAGTTCAAAATGGTTCACAATTGTTTGTTTGAGGTGACACTTGGCTTTCCCCATGATGAAGTCAGAGCTAAGCTCTGGCTTTGAGCGTTTTTTTGGCGACCAACCGACACATCGAAACTATGGATTTTTAGCAAGCATTTCTCTCAAACTACTATGAGAACTGGAGAATGGGAAGTTTGCACTTTTCTGGCGATCCGGTTACAACTGAGGCGACTTCTATCTCACTTCATTGCAGGTATGTATCTGTTGTAACGAAGCACATATCTTTTTATGAAGCCACACTCCAAGCTGTACACACCCCCAGTTTTGGACTGAAACAGGTGGGGATGTGGATTGTTGAGTTCACCAAGTGAGTTGTAAAAGAGTGGTCTCTGATACAAGAAAATTAAACAACTCTGAACTCTTTCCAAAGCACTGTCTCAACATATCCACAGGAGGAACATTACAGTACTTTTAAACAGACTAACTCAAATTGATCCTCCTTTTCATGGATGCTTTGTGAAAATGGTTATCCCTCTTTTAAAAGTAGTTTGGAAATGATGTTTGTAACGGGAGCCGACACTCCTTCTTTTTAATGAGCAAAATGCACACTGAACTCACCTGATGTCCTAATTTTGCAGACGGAATATGGTCAGTCCCATCATGAAGCACAAATTAGAAATGTTTCTGGAAGCATGAGCAATAATCTTCCGCCCTGCATGTATTATCCCTTTGCAAATTACTTTCCTTTTTTCTCTCACAAGGCCTAATTGCTGAAATCAATGGTCTGGATTCCTGAACAATTTGGTTTAATCAAGCCATCTCAAGCAGGGAGTGAAACAAGTGATCATATTTTATTCAAGCACATGGCAACTGATCATGGAGCTACTTGAGGAAGATTGAAGGATTTCAAATCTCTTCCAAAAGCACTAAATGATGAAAAGCCTACTTAGTGCTGATTCATAAATAGCTCTTAATTCAGAGGTCATCACATCTTTTAATACTACAAGTAGCCACAGACTGCAGACCAAGTGATCAGGCTTTTATTTCATTCAAAAATATGAATACTGATAAGCACCAAACCACAAAAAAGTAAAGTTAAACACAGGGATTGGCCAATGAAACATCAACACTGTTTCATTCACTGTTACACCATTATTCATTAGTATAATGAAAGACTTGCTTCAATTAGTCTTTTCTTTCAAAGTCTACACTTGCATTTTAAAGTCAAGGAAATAAAGTAGGAGTGCCCACAAATTTGATTGACAGGCAGCTTTAGTCAATAGGAGAAAAAATGTGAAATGTGAAAAAACTGCCTTGAAGTGAGCAGATCATAGAGGCACACCCAAGACTGGCACAAGCAAGTATCATTCTCCAAATGACTTCCAAAACACACAACGCTTTTCATTTCTGGAAATTTCTGCTCTTGAACCCTTACACCACTCTGGACTCACCATCCCTAGCTCTCAAGGGCACATATGTGACATGACTATTAGATAAAGAAAATAATGAATCACTCACTGGTTGCAGTGCCAGCAGTAGCTCATTAAGAGGGTTGGTTAAATTCGTCCCAAAGATGATAAATCCAGTGCTGATTCCAGCCGAATGCAAAGCTTTATCCAGACTGCAACAAGACAAACACATTTAATATAATCTTCACATGAGCGACTGAACAGAAATTAACTACGGTTCTCCATTTTCTGTCGTATAATGGTGCTGGAATTAAGTGTGAACTCATTTAGATCAATGCAACTGTAGATTTTCGGTCATTCCATGTGTTTTTTTTACTTTCTGTGCTTTTCAAAAAAAGACATTTTGCTATTAACTGCATGGGGTTGTCTGTCTGTAAGCAATTTAGATTGCGGATAGCATTTGGGAATGACATTTTGTGTGGGTTGATGGAACTTACTTGGAAATAAACAAGGTCACGAAGAACAAAAGGGCCACCAAGATGAAGAAGACACCAAGCAAAATCTGAAGAAATATACAAGAACAATTCTTAGGCAAGTAAATTATTGTTCTGGAATTTACTTTTGAAACTATCCATTTCTTTAACTGGAACGCTGTAAAATGAGCAACAGGACCATGAGAAATGACAATATACAAAATATACAAAATATGAATATTGCAGATGTTTAAGTACATTTTTTCTCCATTTTAAAGTAAATATACTTATACAGGTTTGCATTTAAATTGTAAACAATTACTCAATGTGTTAAATGCAATTCAATAAATAAATAAATAAATAAATAAATAACCCTGTAACCCCGAAAGGGAACAAAGTAGGTTAGAAGTTATAAATTAATGACTAATAAATCCAAATAAAAATACTAGTTCTTAATCAACCTCATACTACACCTTATTTAAAGTTTGGTGCTGCATGATGATTAGTAAATAACTATATTTTGCTTAAGAAATTCAACACATTTTGTACATAAACCTGAAAGTCCTTTTCTGCTCTCTTGTCAGGTCTGGATGTTTTATACTACCCACTTGACATGGCCCAGCCTAGCATGGTAGATTCATCATAAGGAATACGAATAGCATGATCTCACTGTGCCTAAATACAAAACAGACTGCAGTGCAGAGGGAAGACTTTGTAACAAAGATAGAAAATACAAGCAATATGGCAAACTGAACGCCTTTGGCTGGCCTCCTGGAGCTCACGTCTGCTTGACTTGACTGAAGTGAGTAAACAAAACCCTGATGGCTGTAGTAATCACTCCAGTCTCCTTCAAAACAAACAGCTGAGTTACAAAATCAAGCAGAAAAAAAACATGGAGCAAACAGAGAACCCTTGAAATACATTGAATTCCACCCAGACAACCAACAACAAAATAGTTCTCATTCAGTTTTAAAATCAATTTGTCTATGAAACACAACATAATTCACCAATCAATTACAAACAATAAACTATCCATTCATTTACACATTCCTCTACACATCCATCCATGTGTCTACAACTGAAATGTATCTGTCAATCTCACAACAAACATACTCCCCATCAATTTAACCAATCCTCCATCTAGCCATCCATCCATCCGTCAATCCATTAAAAAACCAACATTAACATCCATCCATTTAACTACTCCTCCATCCATCCGTGTTTAAAACTGAAATGTATTTTCCAATCCATTTTAAACCCAACATAACATCCACCCATTTACCCACTCCCCTTCCACCCATGTATCCATCCATCCATCCATGTGTCTACAACTGAGATGCATCTGTCAATCCATTTTACAACCAACATACTATCCATCAATTTAACCATTCATCTATACATCCATCTATGCCTGAAATGTATCTGCCAGTCCATCTGTCAGTTAAATTGATAGATATTATGTTGGTTTTAAAATGGATTGGCAGATGGTGGATGTATGGATGGAGAAATGGTTAAATTGATGGAGAGTATGTTGGTTGTAAGATGGATTGGCAACTGGTTTAACCACTGCAACAGACTATATCAGAACTGGATGCACACTTGCCTCACGTACAATAAGAGATTGTTCAGATTATGAAGAGATATAAACGTAAATTGCCTCCAAGACATAAAATAAAACCAATTCAAACAAGTGACTGGAAGTTATTAGTGATGCAACAATTACTCTTTGTGGTGGAAACACAGCTTGAGCTACACTGGAAGTTATTGGAAATTTATGTCTCAAGCTGTTGTTGTAATAGCAATAATAAACGCATGCAGTTATGGCTTTAATAACACTGTCAGACAGAGCATTACCTTTACAGGAAGAAGTACATTAATAACAGCAAAATACATTATTTACCATGCCTTCTTCACAAGAATGTCATCTCAGGGATATGTTTGCAACTTTGTACATAGAATTTGTGGTGGCATACGTTCCATTAACTTTTTATAATGTATTTGCATAATGCTACCCATGGGATCCATGCCTCCCAACAAGTGATTATGAGCCCTGCCTTGGTGTATTCAGCAACGTCCCAACATTGAGAAGGGAGTATATCAAGAATACTTGCAACTCATCATGTAACACACCAGTAACGGTTGTTGAGAATGTGGAACACAAGTACAGAACTCTTATGGCTAAATGCCAATATTTCTTTGGCAGGCCAAAAAACATTGGCATCTGAAAATACTGATCACCAGCTGCATTGTTTTTACACCACTAGGAACATTGCACTAGTCATTGTGACAGTGGCCTGCTGCATTTGTAGGTCGTCAGTTGATCTTCCTCAGGATTTCATGAGATTGCAACTCATGTTAATTTCCACCATATCTAAAATTGGCTCTCAAACACACACAGAAGAACATAATTCTCATTTAGATGAACTACACTCAGTGTATCTGTTCTGCAGATGGTTCGCAAATGGATACCATTTCTTGTGATTGCACCTTTTATTTATTCACTTTTCATCGGCTTCATTATCAGGCTGATTTTTCTACTAAGGCTTGTTTTTGAAGGTTTGGTCATAACAGCGTACGCAAAGCCCCTGGTCACACTGACCTGGTCCATAATCGTCCTTGCTCAAAGCTTTGCCAACGGCTGTTTTATTTAGCTGAAGTGCACTAGAAAAACGATATTTTACATCCAGAGAATGATCCTGCTTGGCTCTGCAGACTCATGCAAGCTTCTTACAAATGTTTATTTCATTTTATAATTGGACTTGAGACCACCTGCTACTTTAGTTACACAGGGATCTGCTAGAATCTAATGTCCCTCCTTTCTGACACGTGTAGAACTGTACACATATCCATTACACCTCCACTGTTAAAAGTGAACCTTGGTAATGACTACTGTATTTGTTATAGACCTGATGTGCACCTTATTTGTCGAAAAGGGAGGAAATGTATGAAATTTGCATGGTAACTGCTTTGCTTCATCTTCTTGAGGCTCATTAAAAAACCCAGGCACTTCCTATACAACACTTTCAATTTTCAGAACCAATTTCCGCAGTAGATGAAACGGCAAACACAATAATTAAAATCAATCAAAGTTAATCAATCAATCCGAAACAGTATTTATGTCAATTTACCGGATCTGGTAATAGAATCAATCACATCAGCCAGGTCCATAGTGGAGGGTAATGGAAGTGTGTGTTTATATGCTAGAGTGTGTGTGATCTATTAGTCAGCACTGACAGCTGAATTTATCTAAACCCATCAGCTGGGACTCACACACAAATTGCCTTATAGCACCACCCCTGCACCAGTTATCAAACCACCCACTACACCTCAGTTTATATAGTCTTGAGTTTTGTTCCTCGATTTCAGAGAATTTAAATTGTTGTAAGACTTCCCCACAGGAAGTCTGCACTGCACCGGAAATTCTCTAAGGAGGTGAAGAAGGAAAGATGACCTCATACAGATTTAAAAATGTGCATTAGATCATTATCTCTGCTTTGTAAATAGAAGACCAAAGCTACAATGGTAAGAGTGGAACCATATGATGGTGCAAACGAGGCACAATGACTGACAGCGAGAATCATTTGCCAGACAGATTTCTCTCAGTGTGCGTTTTTCCCCAAAGCTCTTGAGAGAAAATTAGTAAATCTCAAGCCTAGTTTAGGTATAAATAGAGTCTGGAGTCTATCATTAGAGTGCCACGCTCATGTCTGCTGCTAGCGAGGCGCTAAAGACGGAAACAAGGATCCCCTCTGGTGCAGAGCATGCTGGGAGAAGAAACGAGGCATTGAACAGCTTTAAATGAAAGAGAACAACTAACAGACTGCAGGACTGTAAGAGTTTAGTCATATGCTCTGATGCATGTTTTCATATAAAGAGACAGTGAAGCAAAATCGAAATGACTACCATTAACAGACCATTGTTTAAAAAAAAAAAAAACGAAGCTGTAAGACGCAAAATAGTGCAACTGACCGAGTTACTTTTTTTTTTAGGTTAGACTTTTTAGCCAAAAACTTAAAACTTGAATAGTTCGTTTTGTTGAGTTACAGGCTGAAGCTGTTGCTAGTGTTAAAAGTTTTCAGGTCCTAACTAGTTGCAGTATTTAATTTTTTATTTTAAAAATGTGTATTTCTTTATAGAGTGCAATTTATTTAAAATATCACCCAAATGTGTCTTTTTATATATTTTATGCAAGAATTCTATTGTGTATTGGCGGCTTTTCAAAATAAAGATTTTGTAAGCTCTTATTGTTTTGTACCGAAAATTAACCGAACCGAGCTCTCCAAGACACTGTACAGAACCGAATACGATTTTAGCGTACCGTTACACCCCTAATATAAAGTCATTATAAAGCCTTCCTTTCACTCCCAGAGTGATTGTTTTACATCATAAGAACTCTAGACAACAGGAGGCTTGGTAAATCATACCGATCCTAAACAAAGCTTTGGTTACCTTCAACGTTCCAAAGATCATGTTTTTGCTTTCTGCTTGAAAGAAGTTGGTAAACATATGCATAAAACGCACAAACAACCAAAATGGATAGCAATTGGTTGCTCAGCTTTGGCAAATCTTTGCCAAGTGATAAAACTCAAGGGTTTTCTTTATTCCCCTGGGATTACGTGCTGGCACTCTAATGTAGGCATAACGCACGTTACATCAATGTCAGCAGAAAATTAATTTCCTGCACACCTCCCCCTTGATTTCACTAGATAGGAAGATGAGGAAGTAAAAAAAGTGGCACGGCTTAGAGATAATATGACAAAAGAAAATGTGATTGTGATGGCTTGAATAAATATCTGTAATATAGAAGGTACAAATGTCAAGCTATTTATCCAACCTTATGTTTTTTATTATTATGAATATAAACAAATAGGTGGTTGCAGTAACTTGGTTTTGACGATGTCCAAAGTTCAGGCAGAAGTTTAAGGTTTAGATACTATTTCTAAAAAGCATTGGCAAAAAAGAGATATTTTGTATGTTTATAATGTGAAGAATAGCTAATGGTCAACAATGTAGGCGTACAAAAGTATGCATGCAAACTATTGTAACATACTATATGTAACATCTTGTCTAGGAGCTGAAGTGTATTTGCTTCTTGGACTGATGGTGCTTCTAATCACTTCTAAAACTTTTTGCACCAATTTATTATTTATTGGTCAATCATTTTTTTACTCATATTATAAATGAGAAACAGGAGAAACAATAGGAAATCATTTAAAAGAGATGACTTAATGCAAATGTTAGTGCTGCCTACTCAAATCCAACTAGACTCTAGCCTTCTTAGCTTTGCAAACTCTAAAAATTAAATTTTTATATATTATATAAATGCTTTGACAAGTAAGATAAAAGTATCCTGATACGTATCGTATTGTGGATATAATATTTTATGGTTACACCCCGACATATTAGTAGCTTATCATTTCTGTTTGGTCAATTTTTTTTTAATTAAGTTAAAAATCCTCATGTCGCCTGAAACAGATCATTTATTATTGCAATGCAAATCACTGAAGCACACTGTTTATTTCAGTTTGTTTGGTTGTCTCAAATGATGACAAAAGATGGCATTTTCCATTTGTTGAAACAGAACAGTAGAAATGAAAATAACAAATTCTTGTGATACATTTTTAGATGTTTAAGGACATAATCACTACAATAGTTTAGTTTCATTGAGTCTTTTTAACAATTTGTAAGTGTTAACTGTCTGGACTTCTGTGAGTTGGAAATTGCTCAAAAGTCTAGTGGTTTTGCCCTTGCATTCCCCCATCCACCTTTGCAAGTGCAAACCACCTAATACTCATTTCTGATAGAGCATTAGAATTATCTTCAAAGGTACCTTTAGATTGCCAGATTTATCAAAGTAGATACAGTGGTACCACGTGATACGAATGCTTCGAGTTACGAAATGTTAAAATACGAAAGGTCTCGCAGGAAATTTTTTGCTTCGGGATACGAACAATAACAAACATTTCTGCTCTATTTTCCACTTGTTTGTCTCACGTTTCGCTGCGCTTCCACGTCCTTGAGCTCCTTTCTCCCTTTGAAGAAAGTGTGCTTTAAGGGGCTGATAGGCCTTAAAACACTTTAAATCAGTTTTAAATCGAGCGAAACATTATGTACAGATTACCAATAATGTAGTAAAATAAATGTTAGTCAAGGTGTTGTAAAAAAAATAAATAAATAAATAACGTGTATATATTGCGGAAAGTGCTGTTATTTAGCGCAAGTTAGAGAAACCCTGTGACGCGTTCTCAGAAGCGTCTCTCCATTCCTTCTCACATGCTCGCTATTCTTCATGCTTGTGCTTGAAACCGTGTTGGTGTAAGTAATTGGTGAAATATCTCGAGAAAGATAAAGAAATATCGCCTCACTCTCAAGGTAAGGTTTCACATTTGTGTACATATTACGTATTTTGCGGGTGTTTTATTGTCATTTATTAAATTAACAATGTGTATATTTAAGGATTGAAGAAATGTTACTTAATTTTTCTCTGGTTTTCCATTTTTTTTATCAACTTCTACTGTTGTTACATGTAAAACTTGCTTCGAGATACGAATTGTTCGAACGAACGTCACCCAGGAACGGATTAGTTTCATATCTTGGGGTACCACTGTACTCTTATTTTTAGTCCATTGTAGGTTTTATCGTGTTCTGTGTTGTTTATATTTGCTGTTGCGATGCTATGTTTCACTGTTTTCCCTACTGCTGCTTTCATGTAAGTTGGCATGTTTTTTATGTTGGTATGTAATCAATAAATGAAGTGAACTTTGTTCATTTTAAAAGTGATTTGTAACGAAATGGAATTGCTGCATTGAAAAAACAATAAAACAGGGAAAAAAAATTTAAAAAAGGAAAAAATATTCCTAAACTGAATTAGATCAGTCAATTTAAAGGAATAGATAAACTATTGTGCAGAAAGGTGGGAACTGCAGTTCACTGAACTTGATCTCACATCATTTGACTCTTACAAAATCCTTACGAATACTACTCTTCTGACAGAATCTGAGAGAACTGTCACCTCAGGGGATTCAAATGTTTCACAGCGTGTGAAGAGACTATTTAACATTTGAAGCATTAACTGTTTGATCCAAAGTATGAGTTAAAAGAAAAAATTCTAAATATCAAAATAACTGCTAAAATTGAAGAGCTGTAAAGTATCTCCAGCTAGTCCCTCTTCCACTCTAACTACAATAGTTTTGTGTTTTGATTATGAATTCTATCATTTGAGAGCAAGTGGTTTCTTCCTGCATATTTTAACAGATGGAAATACTTTCTTCTCTCTCGTGGTTGTGGTTTACACTCACTGAAAAAGCACAATTTGTGTTTTAGATATTAAAAGCGACTGAGGTATTTACATCAAAACTCCACAAACCTTCATTGGGCGAAGCACAGAACCCATTCTACTGCAGCAGTTCCTGTCTGCGATCTCCAGGTGACGCCCACGTCGGCGGAGCAACTGCAGTTTGGCTTCCAGATCCTGGAGGTTCCTTCGGTCCCTCATGGATAGCGGACGTCCATCAGCACACTGAACAAACAGATGCATCACTTCATATGACAATATTTACTACTTTCTTTAATTCCTTTCATTATGATGTAAATATTGGTAAACTTATAAAATAAATGCAATATTGTTCAGATACTCTATATTAATATTATAAACCCATTTACTTTTGTTCACATTTAATCAAAAATATTATTATGAAAAATATTGAAGTGTTGTAGAAAAAAAACTGTTGTAATTTAGTAATAGAATCCAATACTTTTTTTCAGATAATATAGAGAGATATCGAGAAATGTGTTTTTATAGAGTGCTCTATATAGTTTTGTGTTGTCAGTTTGTGTTGTTTCTCTTGATTTAAAATAGGGAGAGTCTACTTCAGTCGTAGAGGACCAGAAGCTAAGCAGGTTTTAGCTTCAACACATGAACCAGCAGCTCCAAACAAGCCATGGGTATGTTCCATACGGAGTTTGATTCATGTAAATCGTAAATGCTAAATATCAAAGAAGTCATGATTAAATTGTTTAAGGAGGCGTGTAAGGGAAAATGTGCACCCCATTCACCATATCAGAAAATATAAAATGATGATTTCATGTCGCACCATCTGGAAATTTCCATACAAATATTTAAAAATGTAAGAATCAAATCTCCACAAAAACATTTTCAGACATGATAAAAAAAAAATACAAGAGCAGAATTCTTGAGAGTGGATGATATCAGCTGCTAAATCACACGTTTATTTAATATTTTAGAAGAAATTTATCACATTCTGGATTTTATAAATATATATATGTTGTCCCATATTAAAAAAATGTTTTGATGTCTTATTTTGTTAGGGTGTTATATTATTGATTGCAAAGCAAGACCAACTTTGAATTAGAGGAAACTACTAAAAGATTTTAAATAAAAGATAATGAAGGCAAATTGTCTTAAAAAAAGCATGTAATAACAAAGTGCTCCATTTTATTATATATACATACAAAACCTATCGATAGGTAATTTTCATAATCGTGTCTCAGATCTTTTAACACTGCAAAACTGTCTGGGGCAGCATTCAGTCGTTGCTGAATACATACTACATAACTACATTTCATATTGTATGACTTTAGGAAGTGTAACAGACCCATTTCTCCCATGTCTGTGCCATACATCTTGCAACCAAACAATGCATGGTGGTGTGTACATGACCGAAAAGCAAGACCAGGATAATAACCAAAAAAGGGAGAAAGCAAATGTTTATTTTTTATTTATTTATTTATTTATTTTTTTTTTTTTATCCAAACAGACAAAGAAGTCCTTTTTGAACTAAATCCATTGTTGTTATTGGCGTCTATGCCTTTGTAACTCCTCATCAACTTCCCGCTGCCCTGTGTACTGCTCTCTCATTGGCTGCAGGTAATCTTCGGTAGTTCACACGGTGTGATTGCCATTCATGTGCAGAAGCACAGATTAGCCTTCGATTTGGTGCCTGATTTCTCAAAACCTGTTGCAGACTCAAAATCAGGGCTAAAGTCTGAACTCGGCTTTAGATATGAGTGAATATTCTTTCAGTTCATCCAATGTTGTTGGCTGATCGATCGGCCATATTAACAAGTCTGGCATCTCTGAATGTTTAATAAGTTAAAAAGTATAGCGCCACCAGGCTAGCAGTGTTCCATTAGTTGTTAATCCATTAGTCTCTGAACCATGTGTAAGGGATCAACAGTGATCTGTAACACCTCTACATCCTATAATCAATTACATCACTTACATGACCTCTACCCTTCAAGCAACTATCCCACCCCAGTTTGAAAACCTAGACATTCTGTAGTTAATCCTAAACAAAGTGAGCGGAGCACTGATCTTAATTCAGTTCACACAGAGACCTTGGCTTTGAGCTTTTCTATCTGGTGCTCCACCTCTTCTGTGTCTTCAGTGTTCTCCAGCCGCTCATACAGGATGCTGCGTGTGCCTTTAATCAGGTTCAGTGGCAGGACTGACATCCCGTATGCCTAACAGACGAAGTAAGACAGAGAATTAAAGACAGAGAACACATCACACACAGTAAAAATTTGGGCTGAAAAAACCTGTGCAAGGGAACAAAATCCATATATTATAGCACTTGATAAAGAGTACTTTCTAAATGGTGTCATTCAGAAGCCTGCTGAATCCATGTATGTGTTTTCTGGGAGATGAAAGAGAGGAAAGACTGTGTTTGTATGCAGCGACCATTTTGAGGCATGCATCTTGATTTCCTGCATTGCACAGACAAACAGTGCCCCCATGTGCCAGCCCTGAGCTGCAGCGCACTTCTTGTGTGCTTAGACAAGGAGATATGATAAAGACTGAAAATTGAGAATCAGAGGTTATTTCAACATTCTGATTCATCGATGAGGCCTTTTTTCCATCTCGGAAATGCAGGTCTTATGCCGTGTGCACAGAAAGACTGGGGTCACAAGACTGCTAACCTTCTCAATATGGGCTTTGTGAACTTTAATTAAAAATAAAGACCATCTTCAATACTCTCCTGGTGGCAAATCAATACAGGCAGAGAATAAAGGAAGACCACGCACACCTTGAGGGAGGAAAAAAAGCCCTCACATTTGTAGGGTTCTGCCATTTTCAAAAGCATTCATATCAAGACGCAGACAAAAGTCACTGGCACAATTAGATTTTTGGAAGGTGGCTTAAACACCGGTGACCTTTTTTATCTAGCCTGCAGACAGTGCTTTAAATAATAAAAAGTGATGTGCTTGGTAAAACTTAAGGGCATAGAACAGCATCCACCAAGTGCCCTGAAACTCTCTGCAATGAATCATGGGGGCTCCAAAGGCTGGACTATTTCCAGAATACCAAGCGCTCCTCATAAAAGAGGAATCTGTCCTGCGTACCCTACGAGATGTTTCCTCCTTCACCTCCTTTTCCTCTATTCCATTTCCTGCCCTCCCTGCTACTGCAGTCCGTCAAGCATGAGAAAAATAAAAGAGACACTCCAAACAAAAACAGGTGTGTTCTCTGCTGATTGGAAAAGAAGACCTGAGGCAGGGGAGAGATAGCTTGAGAAGGAGGGCAAAGAAAGAGAGAAATAGGTGGAGAGAAGAAAGATGAAGGGATTGCAGTTGTCAGCTGGGAGATTGGAGGAGATGGGGATGAAAGTGGGGATAGGCGAGAGAGAAAGAAGTGGAGGCGTGCATCCCCTCACACAAGGATGCTTTTGTTCAACACCCTGCATGGGAAATGTGTGCTCTGCCAAAAAACAAGACTTTTTCTCTTACTTTCCTTAAATCCTTTTTTTTTCTGTGAGTAAGTGTTACTTATGCTTCAGGATTTTACTCATTTTTTTCAAGTATTTAATTATTTCTAAACTTCAAATAGAAAACTGATTTACTTGCTCTGTCCAAGTAGTCACACTGCATGAACTACAACACACCTGGACAGGAGACACATGCCAATGTGATGCTATGTCTGATTTCCTTCAACAGAAAGTTGAGCTGGAGTGATCTTTGACCTGCAAAAGCATGTCACATCACACATCATGCGACTCAAGCAACCAGACTGGGGAGCTTTTTGATAACTCAATGTAATGCATTTGTTATGACTGTTGTATTGCTATAAAGTCGAGTGCACCCCCATCACAAATGCATCTGCATGTGGTGAGATTTCATTGACAATGTACCAATGTGTCGATGTAAAAATCCTCTGCACTTAAATAAGGCCCCCATCAATTGGGAATATCTCGTGTTCATAGGTGTAATCCATATTTCAAAATAGTTTAGATTACGGTTAAGTTCCATTTCTCTCACTTACCCCTACTGCTTAGCCCTCACACCTCTGGTTTTATATAGGTTATATAATATAAAGGTTTTCAAATGACAAAAATAGAAATTTATGCTTGATTTCATGTTCCATAGGTTTGTAAAAAAAAAAATATATATATATATATATATATATATATATATATATATATATATATATATATATATATATATATATATTATACACACACACACACACACACACACACACACACACACACACACACACGCACACACACGCGCACACACACGCACACACGCACGCACGCACGCACACACACGCACGCACACACACGCACGCACACACACACACACACATACACCTTTCCAAACAACATTACGTTTGTGGGTCTCCTTGTGAGTCTCTTTGCCCATTTTAGCCCTTTGTTGGTTCAGGCATCCCCTCGTAATGGGGGGCTACATAGCCCTTTATCTTAGCCTTTCCCCTTTTACAAGAGAGTTAGGACACCACTTCGCCTCACATAAATGCCAAAATGAAAGGGGAAATGGCTAAGAGGTAACAATGGAAATCCAGCTAAGAGACTCTCTTATAGAAAGTATGATCCCTGACTCAAAAAAATGACTCTTGTCAACATAAGCAAAATAATCAATCAGATTCCAAAAATCTCCACCATTGCTGAGACCAAAGAGCTGTCAGGGGCTATCATGGACAAGATTAAAGACCTGCACAATGAAGGAATTCATTGCATTCTAACTTTGGTGAGAAGATGACGAAATGGAAGGATTTTGTCTATTTTTACTGTCTCATTACTCACTGACTTCCTTAGGTGGTGCCCAATCATTCACATTTGTATCCTGCATTGAATGCCTGACCCCCTCGGGAGGCCCTGCTATCATACACAATTGTATCTTCGACAAGAGGCACCGCAATTACATTTGCATTTTGAACTGAGGGTCTCAGCACTGTTGGGAGGTCCTTCAAAGAATCTTTTTATCTAAGGGTACAACATACTCGCACACAACCAGAAATTTAGGTTAAGGTCTTACCAATTCACTGCTACTGTCCTTGAATAAAGTCTTTACCTCACAAGTGTTTAGATAAATGTGATGCTTGGGTGAACCCCTCAAAGACTGGAGGCAGCTGAAAACATTGTTAGCAAAAAGTAATTGTTAACACTACAATTAAACTGACGTGTGGAAGATATTTAAAGAGAACTGGAATAAAATTCCTTTCAGAGCTGTGTGCCTTTAATTGCCAACAAGGGTTTGGCTACCAGCTACTGCCATGTTTCTTAAAGGAGTCAATTACTAATTTCACTCACATAAAAGCAAAATAATTACTATTTTACAGACTATTTTTTGGCTTTAAACAATTGTTTCCAATCTGAAATGATAATTTCAGCCAGTTGCTCTAAAAAATTGTACACAGCATGACTTTTTTGCGATAAATTCCTTTCAACATTTATAAAAAGATACTTTTGACAATTCCCCAGATGTGTACTGATCATAACTTGCTACATAACCCAATGACCCGATTACAGTGCATTGCTTATCATTTCAGAGGATGAATATTAATTAAAACATTTCAGAGAAAAGGTCGATAAAATTGTAATGATTGCTCAGAAAAGATTATTCTCCCATGACTTAGGCATTTTCCACTGTCACTAGTGGCAATCTACGGAAAGGAAGACTTTTAGTGTGGCCTAAAACAAGCCAAGCAAACAGATGTATAGAGGGTTGAGTGCGCAACAAGCAGTGGTCTCCTGCCAGATGGTGTATCAGTGTTTCTTCTGTCCCTTTTGTTGTCTGTAAATGAAATGCAGACGTGTTGCACTGCTGGAAACAGGAGGCTAATTCTATTTGCTGTTTCTTTGTAAATATAACACTGTCAATTTGCACCATGCTGGCAGGTGTGGAGCACATTGTGTTGGGAAGAAGCACACCTGGATCACCAGTCCTAGCGAAAAGTGAATTATATTTCATTTTAAACATTTAATAAAGTGCATATTGTATCCCAGCTTCAAAGAACAATTCACAGTGATCTAATGAAACATGCAAAAAGAAATGTGAGATTCAGTTGTTAAGCTATACTCTAAAGGAATGATGGATGTACTCTACTGTGCAAAAAATTGTAAAAAATACTGTATAAAAAAAAAGACTTTAGGAATTTAAATAGGAATTTATTTTAATCATTGAAAAATATCTAAACCAAATCAATGTTTGGTGTGACCACCCTTCAAAACATCATCAATTAGTCTATGTACATTGCGCACATTTATAAAAAGAACTTGTCTGGAAAAGAATACGTGTAAAGATGTTGGACAACAAACCACAAATCTACTGTGGATTTCACTCCTCACATCCTTTTGGCTCTCCAAGTAATCCCAGACACACCACTTTAAGTTAGAACCGTTCTTCTTTAAGCATTGTACGTTTATAAAATGATTTTACCTATATGTTCGGGATTGTTGTACTGCTGCAGACCAAATCTGCTTGTGTTTCTCACCATTGAGAACACTAATAATCCTAACAAAATCCCCAACTGCATTTGCAGAAATCCAGCCCTCAAACATTCAAGTAACCTCCACCATGCTACACTGTTAACTGCAGACACTGATCATTGCACAGCTCTCCAACCCAGTGACAAACATATGTCTTTCTGAAATGGACAAATATGTACAATTTTCACTTATCAGCTCAAAGCATATTCTTCAAAATTTCTGCACCCAACTTACTATGTGTTCATACATTCTTAGGTTATCTTGCCTTTTCCCCGCACTGAAGGTATTGGTTTTCAGCTGCAGGTTTTCCATAATGACCACTTCTTGCCAGAATTATCTGAACTGTAGATGGCTGTATCTTCCACTGGTTTCTGCCAGCTTGATGTGTATTTCATCTGGTGCACAACTTTCCTTGTCTGGCCACTATGTCTATAACCCTCAACATTGCCCAGTTCTTTGTGATTGAGCTTAAAGCGCACATCTTGCAACCCCAGTCTGGTTTGGAATCTTTGTTTGGGGGAGACGTGGTTGATGCAGTATAACTACCTTGTGTCTTGTTATTCTGTTCAATCTTGCTATAACAAGCAACTGCCATTTTCAATCATAGGCTTATAGCAGTGTTTGGCTGAACCTCGCCTAGTTTTAAGCTGTTTCTGTTTCAGTACATGATAGGGCATCGGCTTAAATGATACAGTGATGATCATTAGCATCGGTTTGCAATAACTGGTTGATCATACACCTAACCGTAATTCTACAAAATCCCGGTGTTTAAGCAAGTTTACCTATCAGAATTGGTGCTGGTTTAAAGGGGAAATATATTATCGACAAATATTGATTTAATCTTGTTGCATTATTTATATTTATAAAGACATTTTTTGCATTTCTCATACCTGCCGAAAGGCTTTGAATGGACTGGCGTACATAAAAAAAGAAAATATCAACGCAAAGAGAATTAAAACTACAGGGAACTTTTATTGAAGTAGTCCTTTGAACAAACAGAGACAGTGAGGAGGATAAAGGGGAAGAACAGGAAGAGGCTCCCGCCATGTTTACAGGGCACTTCTCAAGCACAGTGTTTAAATTACTGCGCTCACTCTCTCAATGAGAATCAGCATCTTCTGGCTGCAGATTTAAGAGCCAAGTGGAACCTCTAGGGCTGAACGTCAGCTTCCCTGCCAGACCTTTAAATCAAGCAGCGCAAGGAGCGAGACTGACTACGGTCCGCTCAAAGAGCCCTGATATACACTCATATGCATATGCAAAAAATTACATTCACATTAAAAAGTCGGCGGGTCAATAGTTTTCACTGTAATGTCAAGGCAGCAGCAAAATGAGCTTGATATAAGAGCTCAGCTTTGCAATGTAGCATGTTAAATGGTCGCAAACGACAGAAGTTGTTGTTTTTAAGGCTGAAAGCTGTCGATCACTGTGGAAATTCAGCAACTGATTTGAGCTTAATAAAGCATATACACATTTTCACACCTCATAAAAGAGTGAAACGGGCTTCCCGAAACACAATTCCTAAGCTGAAGAAAAGGATGAGTCTGAGTACATTAAAGTGTCACTCAAGAGAGTCCTAATAGAGGATTATCACGAAAGTGATGATGAGATGAAAGTGAGGTACCTAATATGTTCTTATAGTGTAGAGAAAAAACACTGACATTGTGCTATCAATCAAGTAAAAAATAACCAGAATAGCCCTCAGAAATATTATAATCTTTAAATCACAATTTGAAAAGGTACAATGTTAATTAAGTGGAAGAAAACAAAACAACCGACACCAAACTTTTTGGAATGTCACACTATTGCACTTGAGAACAGGACTAAAACTCAGCAGGACTGTTTAAAGACATTCTTCTAAGCACTGGATTGGTATAAGTTAGTTTCACTCAGCCAGACCATATGGCACAACTGAGGCTTATTAACAAGAAAAGACCCTTGTTTGTTTTTGCTTAGGTTG
Source organism: Danionella cerebrum (assembly GCA_007224835.1). NCBI lineage: Eukaryota > Metazoa > Chordata > Actinopteri > Cypriniformes > Danionidae > Danionella > Danionella cerebrum. The sequence continues at coordinate 86,825 of SRMA01018784.1, read as the reverse complement.
GATATTAATTTCCCTGTGGCTCAGCAAAAGTGTGATGTTGGCCAAAACAGCAGAAGCTTTGAACTGCTTGCTTTAGCATTTAGTTGAAGTGCAGCCGGCCATGGTGTTGTCATTATTAGTTTATATGTTGGTCAGTCATTTGAATTAGCAGGAAGTGGCCACCTTGGCTCAAAGTGCAGTGATAAATTAACCTGCCCGCCCTGGACAACACTGCTGCTGGATACACTGCCCATCACTTACATTCCATTAGGTTAATCATGCATAATAATAACATATAGGCTGGTATGATAAATCACCCTTCACCTTTGGAAACTTAAGGAAGATGGGATTGGGTGAAAGATGGCGTGAGAATAGGAGGGAGAGGGGGGTGATATACAATAGGGAGGAAGGCAGAATAAGAACTGTCAGATTGAGTGAAGCCAGTTTCTGACAATCTTTGATTGTGTCTGAGATTCTGAACCAAAAGGCAGAAGATCAAAAACAATCGCATGGTAGATTTTTTTCACCCACAAAAAGTTCTGTTTCTGACAACATAAGATCAGAAAAGGAAAATGTGTATCCTCTGAGTGAGCTAACACATGTCAAACCACCTGTTTAAGCGTGCATTCAACATGCCATCACCCCAACTTGTAGCCAACTCAGAATTGGAGATTACTCTCCCTATATGTGGTCGGACTTTAGCTCCAACTCTGATCAAACTCTTTCCGACCACGAATATAGATCACTTCAGCAGACTTTGTTATATTCTAAATGGTCACCCAATCAGTTATTATCTATAATAATATATATTTTAAACAGATTTGTTTCCCTGTAATGGACTGGAAGCACTAGGAAAACCCTGGTACCCTAAAAAGGAGCAAGTGGGTCAAGAAAATGTATAAATTAAACCATTTTTTAAAACTTTGTGATTTATGCAAGTTGACCGCAAGAATTACAAAAATATGCAACACTGTCTCCAAAACGCTCATAATAATATAACATCATATTAATATTACTAATAATAACATTAATAATAATAATAATTTTCATGTTTTTTTTATTTATTTAAAAGCCACGGGACCCCTGTTGGTAGGAGTCAAGGATTAGAAAACAAAAAGTAGAACACAGTGTACCATAATTTTTACTCATTGAACATAAATATACAGTGCTCAGCATAAATGAGTAAACCCTACTACATTTGTCAGAAAACCTTTACTTTCAGAATCAACATTTTCTATGAAAATATTTTCTATGCTACAAATACACCCTTGTATGTGGTGCATTTTTATAAAAAAACTAATTTAAGCCCATGATTCAAAATCATGCGTACATCCAAATAATAGTCCTAGGAGAAATGCCACTAAACAATTCTTATTAACAGGCATTCAACCACATGTGAACTAATGACTAAACTAAGGAAACAAAGAAAAGCCCTTCCCATTTTATGCTGTCAGCAATGGCTCCCCATGGAGGAGAAATGTCACAAAAATCTGATTAAGGAAATCCTTTCTTACACAAAATAAGTGATGGCTACAGGAAGATCATTTACATATCAGTAAAAATACTGTAGCAAATGTGATCCACAAATTTTTGAATGTTGGAACCATCTTACAGAGACACCCATGCTGTCCCTGAGTAGCTTCTGATGAGAAGGGTTGAAGATAATCAGTTCACTGCAGTTAGCAAAAGCAGAAGAAAGCCAATCTGCATTGACCATTGTTTGTGATTGAATGGCCAAATCTATCTGAACCCATCTATCTGTGGGGAATTCTGAATTGACAAGTAGACCATCACTCTCCATCCAGCTTCTAGCCTCTAAAAAGATTATTCTTGAAGAAGGAAAAAGATAGATGTGCTAATATGTCGCCAACATGGTGTTGTCCTTCTCCATGCCCATACAAAACACTAGATGTAGTAGTTTTGATTCTGGTGTATTCATTTCTGATTCAACTAATTTGAGTAAAACTTTGATATCCAAGTTAGATTATTAACTTTTGAAAATTAAAAACTTTGAATAAACTCAACCTTGTGAAAAGTTTGGAAATAAACTAAATATAAAATTTGTTAAAGGGGGTGTACTCATGCAAAAATTTATATTGCATATCATTATGCAAATATTACTGATAACCAGTTTGATTCTCAATTAAGACCAATGCATACACATATGTGGAAATTGAAATTGAATTTTTTGAGTTAAAAAATTAACTCAAAAACCATGATGGAACTAAATTTGTTTCATGTACTACAAATATGAGATCAATCATAAAGCCAAGTCGCAATTTATTTAATAAGAAAATAAAAACAGAAAAAAATCTGAAAAAGCTTTCTAAGCAGCCAGAAGCAGTCTTGAAAATCACCTTGTTGAACAATGTCTTTTTAAAAAAAATTTAATAAATAATCTTGCATAAGTGGAATACTTGACTCCAGTCTGGTGGATTCTCAGAAAATAATGCTCTTGAAAAGAACAATCAGTCATTTTCTGGGAAGCAAAAGGCAAATTATGGTTGTTATGTGTTTTAAGGACATTAGTACAGAAAAAAAAACAATGAGACAGCCAATGAAACCAACATTTGGCCTCATACAGCATAAAAACAAAATTAAAGGTAAAGAGCACATAAATAAAGCATAGAAAAAAAATGAAATGCTATATGTTCTTAAGAGAGGTCTTGCATAAAATAGTTCCAAAGCTGTAGATCAGAACTTACCTTCATTTGCTAATATCAACAAATCTACTATAAGGTTAATCCACAATAAAACGTTTTCTTCTGAAAGAGAACCTGACAATGTGCTCTACAAAATCATAATTTATCACACATTTATGTGAATGAAAAATAATCAACCATTCACTATTTATTTGTGTATTTTTATGTAATCGATTTAGTCACTATAATTGGCCATTGGTAGCAGTGAGTACGTGGCTGAAAAAAGTTTGGAAACTACTGATTAACAGAGATTAATAGCTATTTTTTTGCCAACTCAAGGTTTATACAGATTTCAAGAAGTATTTTGATTAATTACTTATTACATTACATTTTAGACACAGTAATTAGATAAGTATTTTAAATACAAAATGAATCAAGTACTCCCAATGTAAGTCGCTTTGGATAAAAGCGTTTGCTAAATACATAAATGTAAATGTAAGTAATTCTTGTAAATCAAAAGTACTATTTAAAAGTAACTTACCCAACACTGTCAATAATTCGGATCATGGCAGTTCATATTTTTTACGATCTCTGATATGGAAACATCCAGTTCCACAGTAAAATTATTTTCCATTCTGAGAAACCCAAATATCATAGCCAGGCATAACATGATTTTGTGATGAAAAATGGGTGGCATTACCAGGAGTTACAGTGCAATCAATTTATCTTATCTGAATAGACTAGCTACAGTATGCTGAAGGAATCAGAACATGGGCGTTTATTAATGGCCTTCAGGCAAAGATATATAAATAGGAGAGAGATAACAGGGAATATACATCATGCAGACATCGCAGCCACATGTCTGCAAACATCTGTGAGAAATGACAGTGTGTCATTTTGAGCGATTGCAGGCCATACCGAAAGAATCACAAAACATTTCTAATGGTGAGGGGCTGCTTTATCATTCAGGATGTCTACAATCAAAGTAGCAGGGAACTTTTCTGTGGAGTGAGAAATCTCTGTGGAGTGAAAGCAACCCACTATCTCAATCAAAATCTCAGAAGAACAGCAATTAGGAAATGACATGGAGGAGTAAACATGTAAACATGAAAATGTCTCACATTTAGTTGAATTTTAGTCAATAAATTTCAGACAAGAGATACATCAGTAACATGCATCTTGGTCATTGGCAATTTTTTTTTTATTATGTTGTTGATTTATTACAAATGTCTAACGTTAACCCACTAAAGAATTAACACAGTTCAGCCAGAAAGTTGTATTAAATGTTAACACACTACCCATGCACCTGACATCATCAGTCAGATATAAAAAAACATAATAACCCTATGGAGTAGCTATCAATTTTTTTCAAGATAACCCATCCTTCTTATGAAGATTACATTGTTAGCCAATTTGAAGTTGCTTATAGCATCCAATTAATATCTATATTGCCTTATTTAACTGTTTTATATGTATATTAATTTTTTTTGTTCTCTTAGTTTCTTTACTTTTAGCCTGGAGTTTGTATTGTTTCTTGAGATTTTGCTCGTTGGAATTTAAAAAAAAAATAATTGTTAAATGTGTTTTCAAACTGTATATAATACAAACTGTAGCATACAAAAGCACTATTATCGATCTGTGTTGCTCCTTTTAAATAAAAAAGAATAACTTGTTTGTAGAAGTGTTTCTTTACTTTTTTTAGTTTTGAAAATTCTTATGCTGAGCTGTGTACTTCACCTCCACATGCATGTTATGATTGGTCGGCAGAAAAAACATGTTACAGGGAGGAGAAAAAAAAAATCACATACATCAGCTAAAATATGTATATTCAGCTCGTTTCACAAGTTGTTGAACATTTTAATACCAAGACTCAGAGAGACACCAAAACTGTCTGATCATTCAATGCACAGTGAATGCATGATACAATACTGTAAGTCAATTTATTTGGCAAAAATTCTATAATTGGCTCAGATAATTATTTAAATGTATACTTCTGTCATGGAGGCTTTAAGTGTAACACTGCTGTTCAATAATTTTGCCCACCTACACTACAATAAGTATTGTATAGGTTTTGAAGATAATATAATAATAAAAATGCATACCAGCACTGGAAAATGAAATAATGAGTTTGAGTTTCAAGCAGTAATGAAATACAATCAATCAAATTATTTAGCCATTGCTAATAATTTATCTGCAGTGGACCAGGCCCTAACCAGACTTGATTTTAGGAATACCATTAATCAATCAGTGGCCTCAGTTATAATTGAGACAGAGCACAATTGTAATCTTTGGCATAAAGCACTCATATAAAAACCTTATTATGAGATGAAATTGATTCAAACCTTGGGCAAAGTCAACATCAAAAAACTGTTTTAAAAACTTTTCTGTGACTTTCTGGGAAGAGCTTGCAAATTAATGGATTTACAAATAACCACACCATTACTAATAATCTGTTAGCCACTCACCGTGTACGTGATCACTGCCAGCATGCCAATCAAGGTGAGGGAACTGATGGAGAACGACAGGGCGGCCAGGCCATCTGCAAGACAGAGAAGAAAATTTATTTATGACATGCCCCAAATGCATAGCTCAGTTAGATGTTGGTCATATGCCAGATATTCCAAGCACATCTTGCCCCCTGGGGAAATTTCTCAATGCCCCTCATCTCCCAGTACCATTTCTCCCAATGTCTACCTTTGCTGACATGGTACCTGAAAGGTCAGCAAAGTTTGCACCAGAACCAATGGTATTTTGTAAACAAAGGTTTATTTAGGAACTTGCAATAAAATATAAACTTAAAGATTTTTAAAACTTTTTAAATAATATTTTTTGTTAAAATACTATCTTGGAATTCATTTTTTGTATTCAACAGCAAAAGAAAGTTGGCAGTTTGAATAAAGATTATTTTGTTTGAACGAAAGATTATATGCCCCCAAATGGGACTGAACCACAAACCATCTTAAAGGCAGCAGTACTCACCAACTCATTCCAAATATCTCTCTGCATTTTTGGTCTACTAACAAACTACACACAAAAATATGAAATTTGGAATTTTTTTAAATTGTTATGTGAAAAATGCCTAAAAGTGCCCATAATTATTACAAGTGCACTTGATTTTAGCCATAATTACTTTGATCTTTTACCCAAGCATATACAGCAATTGCAAATACCATCAATCCATTTCTTGGGTGTCTTTCACCTGCTAGATGATGGTGCTGTTGCTAGAGCCAAAAAGTTGGTCAATACAGGATCAATACAGTCTGAGGGGCTTCATGAATAGAGTTAGTTCAAACAAAAATTAAAACAAAGATAACATCCTACTGCATCTTGCCTAAGTCTTGTTTCATTCCTTAGAGTTGTCTTAAGAACCTGCTTTGCATGTTTTAAAAAGTATAGATTTGGATTTTTGTGGATCAGAAATCCTTGAACTACAAGAAGGGCCATGGGATGTAGTGGGCAGCGATTGCAAAGATGACAGGGCATGATGCCAGCTGTCAGATCAGAGGCCAGTTGAGGCAGATTTATGGGAAGTGACTGCCACAGCACTCCCTGTTAGGATCCCACCTGTCATAGGGAGAGAGGGAGTTGAACACACACAAACTGGCCATGCTTCTTTCCAATAGTTCTGGGGCTATGCCCCATTGGAGCAAATCACAGCATCCTGGCATCCCTGTGTCCAGAAAAAGTCTGCCATCTAAACGCCCCTTCTGATTCAAAATCAACGCCACCTACTGTTGTTTGTTTTCCTGTGGAACTGCTTTACATGACTCACAAATTTGACTTCTTTCCATTTAGTTGAAGTGCTTGGTGCACCACCCACCGTGTTCCATACACAAAAAGGTACAAAAGAAATGAAGATGATTACGCTTCTCCTTCCTAATGTGGAAAACGGAAGAAAAAAGAAGAGAAGCTTTGATGTCTGCTGGCTGAAAAGAGCATTTACATCTGAATAGGTGTTTCCCTTTATGATGTTTCAGCTTTTGTTAAGTGGTGAAGGCGCAACGACGGAGACAATGCTGTTGGTGTTTGGTGTGGAAAGTAGCTCTGTTTATGAACTCCTCACAATGCAGAGGGACCTGCGGTTTCCATCGCTTCGACGGGAGGCTTTCTAAGGGATTGAACAGACAATATATTGTTTATTATCTGCGGCAGCTCCAGAGCTACTCTGTAGCGACTGATTCCTCAGCTCTTGGAGCGAGCGGAGGCTCTTATCTCGACATGCACGGAGCACCTAAGGCTTACGTGTGCGAAGGAGACGACTGCTGCAGAGAAGTGTATATTAAAGAGCTCTTAGCTGAGGTATTCACAACATGAGCCTACTATGATAACCTCATGCAGATGGAAAACAGCATGCTAAAGCCAACCCACTCACAGAAGCCTGGATTAGAGGAAAGAGAAAATGAGATGCTCACATGAAGTAATCGACAAAAATGTTATTGTACAAGAGTGGCGCACACACCACAGTACCCATATGCTACAAAAGAGGTTCAACTCCTTTGATTTAGACTGTTTTATCTTATCACAATAATAATTTGTATTCATTAACGATTGTAATCAGTAAATTATTTTGTTCACTTTAAAATAAATCAGATTTTTAAACATATCCTTTTCAAATCTGTACACTCAATTACATCATTTTATTTATTAATTTTTTTTATCCAAACTAACTGAAGTCATTAGACCTCAATGTACTGAATGTGACAAAATGTTATTTACATAATCATTTTTGGCATAATTTGTATAATGAAAACTTGACCAGTCAGTTAGCCACAAATTCTTACTACCCTGCAATGTTTTTTTTTTTAATGAGACAAACTTGTCCCAATAATATTTCCTCAAGGATGAAGCAAAAATGTGATGGAGAGATGTTTTCAAAATTACAGTGTGGAATTGAAGGGCAATGTAGAGGTGTAGGTTTACTGGTAACCATTAAAACAGGACAATCCTAAAATAATCATTTTAATGGGAAAACACGGTCTCAATAATGTTATGGACAAATGTTGAGCACAAACTGACCAGATTCCCTTAAGGATGTGGCAAATGGATCATGCAAATATGTTTAAAACATTTCAGGACAACCCTAAGGAGACAACATTCAGGATCAACACCTTAAAGCACGGCATGATTACATATAAACTTCGAAACAACATTTGAAATATTAATAGCTAGAACTGCTTTTTCACTACGATGTTAGCTATGATCAAGTGAACTTGTTTACAATTTAAAGATGCATCAACTTAAAATAAATGTAAGTGCTCTGGATCAACTATATCTAGAGCAAGAAGAAAGCTCCTATGCATCTATGTCTTAGTTACTCTCTTGATAATGGGCAATGGTATTGGTTTCAGTTATATTTGTCCTTTACACTAGAACAAGGGGCTTTTGACAACATCTTGTGGAATTCATCATTTTATCTTCCTAAAGGAGTTTCTTGTGATGGCTCCCATCAATTTGGGAGCACTCAAAGCTCATCGGGGAGTGTGACCCCATACACAGAAATCCTAATTATTAATTTTAGCAGAGATCCATGACAGTGCACCAGTAGAGTTTCACTATCAACCTTGTTTCACAAGCAACCTTCTTATAGCAAGACCTTGAGGTTGATTTCTATTCATTAGGCTAGAGCTTTAGGTTAGGGAAACCAAACACCTCTAAGACCCCTCAAAGATATCAGAATATGTCTCAAAGAGAGTCAGTCGAAATCTGGATTAGTATTCGAAAGCTTGGCGTCTTAAGTGATTCTTCCCATTCTTAATGGAATGAAAGTCAAGACCAAAACCAACAAGGCAGTTGTGAGGTTTTTATGCCCTCATTTTTATTTACGTGTGCGCCCAATAGAAAGTATTGAAATTCAAACAATGCATCTCTGCTCATGTTTTATACTCCTTTTATGCATACTTTTCTTTAAATTTCAGTTATTTTGACACCACTAACTTTCATTTTATTAAATGAGGTAATATTTACTTACTGAATAAAAAGTAAACTAATTATTTAAGTGTGTTAAAAATGTGCTTAAAAAAATTTTTTGTTTTTCATTTTAAGGTAATAATTTGTGAATTTTGCAGGTTAATCTTGCTAACCCTGGTTGGATTTTTATAGCATCAAGCAAACATAAACCAACAAGTGCAGGTAAAAACATGGCCCTGGCAGTTCTGCTCAAACAGAAGCCCTGATTGACATGTCAAAAGCGGCAGGGCCCTTCCTTTTTTCTCGACAGCAAATTTAGGCAGCACAATGAGTTCTGTTGACATTGACGAGACTAAATGTCAGGGCTGCCAAACCCACACATCACCTCTGCACATGGCTCGGCAGAATCCATAGCTTGCTCTTAAAAGCTCCGGTCGCTTCAGTGTGGCCCGGGTTTCAACAAAGCCTTTTAGATATATTTATTATTTTTGATCCATTTTCTTTGCAACTGTCAGAAAACGTGGCTAAAGAGGTTTTAACAATACTTACGGCTACTGCCCAGCTCCTCGAACAGATACTGCACCTTCTCCCACTGTGTCGAGTTCTGGTTTGGTGGAGACTCCAAAGGAATAAATGTCCTAAAATAGAAGTTTTGAATTTCAATAAAATCAGGGATTAGTCAATATAAACTGAAAGTCTATGGTTGATTGTATTTATGTTTAAAAATAAACAGATTATTACATAGGAAATCGTTTATTACAATTGCAATAATTTAATTCCTTGTTGTTGTTTTTTTATATATATATATATATATATATATATATATATATATATATATATATATATATATATATATATATATATATATATATATATATATATATATATATATATATATATATATATAAACTTAAAAGCCAAAAGCTATTTTTGATATTAAAGTCAACTTGCACAAAACAGACAAAAAACAATCCATGATTTCAGCAACGGGCGGCTGAATGGGTGAGTGAACGTTGCCCTGTGATGGACTGTGCGCTGAAGATAGGCACCAGCAGACCCCCGTGACACCGAAAAGGAATAAGCGGGTTGGAAAATGGATAGATTTCAGCAACATGGCAAATACTGAATCACGATACATCGATGAAAAACAGACAAACCGATGAAATAAATGTTTTTTTGTGTGAAAAGGGCATTTTACAGTTACCTACAGTTGAAACTACTGTATTAAAGTAGAAATTAATATTCAGATGGTAAACAAATGTCAAATGTATGCTGTAAGACATTTTTAAAGTTAGTTTGTGTTTGTATTCATGTTAATGAAATCACAGATGTTTTTACTTATTGTGTTGAGATCAATGTATATGGCTCATGTGTTGTATTGCTGCAAGCTTTACAGCTAGCTACAATCTGCTTACTTTCTGAGAAAATATATGTAAACCTAAGAGAGCTAGTCAACTCCCATTAAAAAAAGCATCACTCACAGCTTTAGATTGCATAAGGAAATAGCTTATTTCATAACTGGTCCCTAGTCTAGAAGCTTAAAGTTTCTTAAAAAGTTTAATTTTTCCTGAGCTCAATTAAAGATGCCATATTAATACTAAAGGACTACATTCATCTTCCATTGCTGAACAGATCAGAACAAACACGTTTATTGCACTTAAAAGTCTGTAAAAAAGTTTTTTTTTTTTTTGTGATATGATTTGGTCTAATCATATTACAATCAATCCCCTGTGTTACATGTGTGACCAATATACACAAAAGAGACTTACCCAACATAAAAACATAATGAGTTTGTATGAGTCGAATAATTTTCTTACAATAATTAGCTCTCATTACAAAACATACCTAATACAGTTAAGTTAATGATGTAAATATCAAGTTAATTTACTCAAGTATTAGTCAAGATGGTTTCATGACTAAACCTTTGAAATCCTAATTGACAACTGGGAGACTTCTCACTTCTGTAGCCAACACAGACCCACATTGGGAAAAACCCTGTCATTGTTGGTTCACATGAAGGCATCCATTTACGACAGGACCCATATGCCTAGAGCTTGGACCATTGTTAGAGTGTGATTATGATGCTTCCACTGGTACAAGCAATTGAATCGGAGTATAGAGGGTGGATAGGTCATCTCTACATTGTAAGACCCATCCTCAGCAGTCCAATCAAAACAGGCAAACAAAAAGAAGACTCTCCAAATGAACAATCACACTCAGCAACTGTGAAGATGGAAAAAAACAAACAAAAAAAAAAAAACACGTCTCCTCACATCAGGAACCCTGAGTCACAATGCTCCTGGTAAAACACTGCACTGGTTCAAAAGGGAAAATGAACACCAAATTGCTTCTGTCCGAAGTGCCTTCCCCACTTTTAAATGTTGTCCATGGTGTGTAACTCTATCCATTTTCTGATCAAAGTAACCCCATCCCACTGGGACTATACGACATGGAGGTGTGATGAAAGTATCCAACCCCACAGGAACACTATTTAATGGTTGAGAGCACATTAAATTATATGACCAAGTGAAAATAGGTTTTATTCTAGAAGCTGCAAAGCAAATTCATTATAAATTCATCAAGTATAAACTGAAGGTTAAATGGGATTAAGCCACCTCATGTTTCTGTGTACACATGCTGGTTTTTAGTGAAGTTAACTATACAAGGACGCTGCAGTACGTGGAAAGTCAAACATGTTTTGGGAAACTGGCGACAAGTATCAGGAAATATGACTATATTTGTAGCCTTTCACTGCCATAGAGTATTCAGATTACCAAGCCTATTTTTCTTGAAATGTTGTTTTTGGCTTACAGACAATGGCTTGTTTGTGGCTTACAAATGCTATGTTTTAAAAAAAAATGAATACCAGTTAGGATGAACAAAGTTACTGTCTGACATGAAAATGACTACTTTTAGAATAAAAAATACCTGAAAGAATACCTTGAGTTTTTCATTTTGTTACATTGAAATTTTCTACCTGCATTTAAAGAGAAAAGAAATCTCCAGTTCCTACAGTTTTCATAATAACAGGCTCCTTCAAAATTTCCACTAGAGTCATTTGTATTCCAGGAACTCTCATATAATCCTTATTGATGAGCCCACTGTAGATATTTCTCTGGTAAATTAGTAATGGATGCACTGTATGAGAGACTGTTCCAGTTTCACAAAACCAATTTCAGTCTAAAACCTGCGAGTACTTCTCTTTGTGAATTTTCTCCAACCAAATGCTTCATTTCTATTTGATTTTTACATTTCCTGAAGCAAAGATGATGAATGGATGACATAACAAGGCACAAAGCAACTTCTATTCGATCACTCAAAAATACTATAATCCCTCAAAGTGCACTTACCCAATCAAAAGCAGCGCTGAACACACAATCACAAATCCCACCGTATACTTCAGTGCATTTTTCACTTGCTGTAATGAGAGAATAAAAACAGGTTTATCAGAGTGTGTTAATCAAGTCGTCAATCCATATCCATTAATGATTCACGTAGAGAGGGGCTTTGGGCTGAAGCATAATTACATATTTGCAGCACTTAACAGTCAGGAACACAATGTACCAAGATCATTCCCTTATGGGCAGATTGTGGCTCGGTTCCAAAGCACAATGCAGTGTTCATTTTTGAATACAACATAAGCAGCTAGATGATAAAAGTAGCATCAGTAATTTGGAGTGTCCTGAAACTGTATGCAAGTCTTTTTATCATTACAAATGTTTTGTGATCATGTGATTCTGATGATTCGTAAAATTCCATTAGGTGTCCTTGAGCAAGCAACACATTGTAAAGACATGGAGGAACATATATACTGAGCCTTTGTAACAGATGATCAGGTGACAGAACAATCAAAGAAAAATATGTTAGATGTGATCATTTTTATTATTTTTAGTGTTTCTTACAAAATAACTACAAGTTGCAAAGGAGAGCGATCAAGTTCTTGTGGTTCCGATGCGATTTATTGAAATTACAATGAGCACAGGTTGGTACAGACAACTAGCAAAAATCAAGATGCATAGATTTAGATATATTGATAACTATTGAGATACGTTTACGTAGAAGGAGCAACACATTGGTTGGCCACCTGAGGATTTTACAGCTTTCTGTGCTTCAATTGAAAGTTTGATCGCATTCAATTTTATTTTGCACATTGAAACAATTAGAGTTGTCTAGCAGTTTCAAACAAAGATCAGGCAGAGTGAGTTGATATAAAACGGGTCTTCTGTCCCATGGCATTATTTGTGTCATTTTATGTGGTTTTGATTTGGATATTGATAGGTTTTTGAAATGACTTGAAATGATCTGTTATTTATTTCAACAGTTATCAACTGCAATTGATGCAATTATCTATCTTTTACTCGACAATTTATTCATGTGGGTGGGTGTATCTTGCAAGCATGAAGCAGATCTTTACTAACCATTTAGTCCTTTGTTCAGGATCTTCCAGCAACAAATTGCAATGTCTACGAAGCTTAACTGCATATTGAATAAAGATTAATTTGTGCACTTGGCTTTCCTGTGGCTCAGCAGTAGAGCATATTCTTAACGCAAAGTTCGTGGGTTCAAACCCCTTGGAAAGCAAGAGCTAACAAAATGTGTTCATTAATAGAAATGCAAGTCACTTTGGATAAAAACGTCTGCCAAATCCATAAATGTAAATGCACATGGCCACGGAGCAACGTGATGAGCACGTATTTAAATGTCGGAAGATTTATAACCTTTTTACTCAATAACCCAATCATTTTGTGCTCAGAAGACCACCGTCTAGGTCATTTTTTCCCCTTATAAATAAACAGGAAACTATCAACATGAAAGTCCCATGCGTACACACTGCCATCTTGCGCACATACTCCATTGAACGATCCATGAAGGATAATTGCAAATCTGCATAATCATCCGTACAGGACAACACCCAAATTAAAAATGCTTCAAATGTTCTGGAACAATGCCACTTCTGGCTGTTTCGAGTGCAAAGTTTGTCTAAAACTTGGAGGATGCTGCTCAGCATTTAAAGTTGCAACTCACCAAAATCCCTTTTCAGGAGAACACTTGACATACTTGTGAAACACTATTTATTTTAAAATATGTCCCCTTGTTTATCACCTCACTCAATTGCCTTGCAGATGGAGTCTGAGAGAACACAGTGGGTTGTTATAAATGAACTGCCATAACTGTAATCAGCCAAATATCACTTAGTGATACCTCAAGGGCATTTCTGTTGATATGACTGATGCTAACTTTCTAACCACTGACAGGGTGTCCTGCTTTACACACGTGTATGGTACACAATTTTTATTGACTACAAATGAGCTCTTTCCACCTAGTATTTCCTTTTGTGAGTACATTATCTGTTAAAGACACATGGTTTCAAAAGCATTCAGCATACAAGGGTGTAAAGGGTTTACCAAGCACTTGTTGCCATTTTCTTCATCTTTTTCCTCATAGTAGAAATAGACAAAGGGGATCCAGAGGAAGACACAGAACAGGATGATGGAGTACAGAGCTGTTGAAGAGAACAAATGAGCATTTATTCAACTGGAACACATTCAAAAGCCTAGATATGAATAAAAGGGTCTTGTATGTGACCAGCAATGTTTTTAGCTGTCACAAATACATAGTAAAATCGCAAGAATTCAATTAACTCCACTTAGAGAAGTGCTTTTTCGAGCCATGAACACCTTGAGTCATGTCAGCCTCGGCCACGAACCCTCTGCTACCAACGACCCTTAATTAGTGTCTATAAACAGATTACGATGAAGCAGGCATAAAAAAAACCTAGAAATGATTATTTTGTATTTCCTCGATTGATCTCGATTATCATTAGTGAAACTATCATCACTAGTTCGATGGTTGTTCTTGGGCAGAGGCAGACAACACTTCGGAATGGTCTTAAATATATTTCCACACAAATTTGTGGTGTGCATTTTGTCTGTGGTGTGCATGTTTGTTAAAGACGAAAATTCACTGAAAGTTGTGCAGCCCTATTTCTGCATCGTCTTCAACTTTAGACTGTGAATGGGGGACCTGTGTAGATATATTCTTTTATGTGTAAAACTCCTGATAAAAAAAAAAAAAAAATCTAAAAGTTGTGAATGCGTTCCTTAACCTCTTAAGCCCGAGAGTCCCCGGTACCGGGGACTTGCCCCCTTGTGCGTTACATTTTCACTCATAGCTCACGAACCCTGAGAATAACCCACACATATTAAATACTGTTGTGTTCAGCGGAAACTCCTCTAAAAACGTATCTAATTCAATTTCATATCCGTTAACCACAGCTCGAACGCCATGCAAATAAACAACAACATGTCCGGAGTATAATTCATGACCACGTTTTTGTTTATGTGCGATATGTATCCACAATATAAACGGAAACACCCAAACCATTACATTAAATGAAAGCTAACAACCACCTGAATCCAGTGATATGCAACTCATTAACATTGCATGAAGTATTTCAGAGCAGGGAGCGAAAGTTCCACGAAAAAACGCCAGCGAAAACCAAGCAAGCATTTAAATCTTGTCTTACCTTTGCCGTTTTTTCAACAAAAAGTTATTTCCATAGCGATAAAAGTCCGTTTGTTGTTATGTCCGGTCGATAGCTTCGGAAACTCCATTTTGGATTATTTCTGTAGCTTTGTGGCGTCATTACGTCACCAAATATGGAATGACTCCCCGTGCGTAAGAGGTGGTCTCTCCACGCTGCGCGTCGTGTGATTCGTCGGCGATCCCGTCAGTCTCAAAATGGTTGAGCTGATTGGTTTCCATAGAATCAGAGCTTTCCAGCGATATATAGAGCTCCCGGATTGGACAGATGGTCGGGGGGTAGGGACACGCAGAAGCTCGACGTCGAAAGCGTTTGTGAATGAAAGGTTCCCAAAAGCGCAGCAAGATGGGTAAATGAGCTTCTACCCCCCTTTTACAGCGTTTCTTTAGGAGTTTTTTTTGCTGAAATCATGTCCCGTAAGCAAGAAAAGAAGACTATGAACGTAGCTGAAGCTTTGGACAAGATTTTTTCCATATTTCAATTATTGTGCCAAATTGTGCCAAACTGTGCCAACATGGATTACGCCTGAACTTTGTTCAATCAAAACCTGTACAGAATATTAGTTTCTTGTAGTATGAACACCAAACTTGCTACAGATGTTCTTGACATGTAGTGGTTACAATTGATTGTGTTTATTTGCTTCGTTATAAGTAAAATAAGGAGATATTGGAGGAAACATGTGTTTTTTTTTTAGGCGGAGTTCATTTTTTGGCCATTCCAACATCAATTACTCTTACCCAGTGTTCTTGACTGTCAAATTAACTCATCCACACCACTCCCCAAGAACCTATCTTCATTTTGATACCAAGATTTGCAGTTTAGGCCTTGTAAAAGCTGAGAAATGCCTTAAAAAGTAAAAGTATAGGATTTTCGGAAAATAGGCCTCAGGGCTTAAGAGGTTAACTCTACACTCAATAGCCTTTTGGATACCCCCAGACCACTTTGGCAACCACTGACTTAGAGTATAATTGGTCAAAACCTATGTAGAGTTAAACTGATTCCGAGGAATTTAATCAGCTACTTAAAACTTTATTTCATTAAATTTTCCCAAATCTGTGAATAAAAATTACATCATTTAGCTGTGTTTACCATTTGCTTCTGTTTTGTTTCTTTGTTTTGTTTTGGGGTTTTTTCTACAGAGATTGTGCTTGGCAACAACAAATGCTCATCATCACTAATGATCAAAATGACTCAAATATTCTCATTAATAACTTTCAAATTCAACTGAACATTTTGACCTCTATTCACAGTGTATTTGGTCCATCTCTGAAAAGAGCTCATTTTACTCTGAGCATATTACCATGTATATGTGCAATCAAGAAATTAGCAGAAATTAAAACCTTTTTGTGACTAGTTGGATGAGTTTAAATTTTATGCATATTTAAAGATCTACTACCTATGTTTCCTTTTCAAAATTTCAACTTAATCCTATACATTTCAATAATAAAATATTTTCAAATGCATTTATTAAAAACTGAAACTATTCAGTATTTGCATATCAGTTGGACTACTAATAGTATTTAAATAATCTAGTTTTACTTTGAATAAAAACATTTGTGACTAATGTAAATGAAAAGTTAAAAATACATGAAAAAAAATATAGTATAAAAAAAGGTACACTGTTTAGAGAGATTCCTAGAAAAAAAAAATTTGGCTGTAAGCCCAAAGGATTTGTTGATTCTCCTTTTGTCATGAATTAAAGCGTCAACCTGCCCTCTCTCATTTGTATTCATTTGTAAAAAAGGTAACACACTTTAGTGACTCAGTAAATGTTATTCTCTCTTCTCATGTAGGCTGTAAAAATACAGTTAGTTTGGTTTGAAAATGTTGTACCGCTGTTTACATTATTGCAGCGATGGATTAAAAAACTATTAATACACCAAAATCTTGAGTATACACGACAAGGCCATACCCCACTTCTTTGTTTCTTGTACTGGCATCACACCAGAACAGCTCACAATGACCTTCCATGAGTGCAAAAAAAATGATCCATCATTCTGTCCACAGACATGTAGGACAAAAAGCTCATTTCCACGATGTAAACGTGCTCTCCAAACATCACTCAAATGTGAACGTGTGTGTTCGGTTGATAAATGTTTTGATTTCAAACGATACACATGTGAAACGGACGATGGAGTGCAATTCTGTCAAGCAAAACACAATAGTTTTTTTTAACAGCAAGCAGAGAGAGCAAAATAGTTATTGTTATTGTTTCATGAACCCCACGGCTGATTTTGCCAGCTGTGCCCTGCTCAAAATGTAATTCCTTTACCGATCTACATTTTCTTTTCTGAACTATTAGGGATGGTAAGAGAAATAATCTTTTTTTATTATTCTACAATTACATACCTGAGGGGAAAAAGAATTTGTATTAATACTGGACAATAGCTTTATTATAAATTTACAAAAAAAATGACATTCTAAAAAAACTAATGGTTTTTACATCCACAAACTGCACGATTAAATAAAAAAGCGTGCCAGTTCCCTGCTCGCCTCACACACACCCTCGCACAGATGGTGAAGTCTAAACTTCCATATTTTAGTTGATCAGACTCAAACAAGGCTAAAAGATAAAAGAAAAGCCTAATTATTTAATAAGAAAGAGGTGTGGAGCAAACACAATCAACTATTTTAAATGAGCTGAGGGTAACCTAGATTTGATTATCATTTCTGAAGAAAAGCCAGGATTTACTATTTTTTTGTGCTGTTTTTACTTGCCACCAACTCTGTGGAAAAAAAAGCTAATGGTTTAGAAAAGGTTTTTCTAAAATAATCAACAGTAACACAAAGACTCACACTTTGTCATGTGGGTACTGTAATCTATATTGGAAAACATTTCCTCATCTTTCCCTCACCTTCCCCATTCCTCATTCCTGAGTTATGGATATAACTTAATATAAGAACTTAAGTGGCAACTCATTCCTATTTTTTTTTTTTTACAAATGTTTAAATATTGCAAGTATTAAGAATCTCCATGAACAATCTGAACATTATTGTTAACAATTACTGTGATGACGACGATATTTTTTTTACAACAAAAAAATCAAAATCCCAGACCTCCACTTTGCAGAATTAACATTCTAGCTGTCTGTTTCAAATATCATCCAGATGAAATTTCATGAAGTAAAATAGATCCCTGTGTGAAAATTGCAAGGCAACTCAGTGTTTAAAAATAACGAGTTTGGTTAGTGCCAAATCTGAAAAGCTCATAATCAATTTTCCGAAAAACAGTCATGGTTTGTCTATTGTTTTATTCTAAACCATCAGTCAAGTTTTTCCACAAAACGCCATAAGTCCACTAAACCATGCACAGCACAAAGAAGGTGAGGTGCTGAGGAGGTGGAAAATGCTTGGATTGTCATCTGCAGCAAAGATTTGATACATATTATAATCATTCTATGATGACAGAACAGAATCAGGCCATTTTCCAGCTGATCGCATTCAACAAAGTCCAGCAGAAGCGTCCAAATCACAGGCTCTGATAACCTTTTTAATGGACATTTATATTGATGCCTTGGATTTACAGGGTTTTGTAAAAAAGGGCCATGCAGTTACCGAGTTTTTTTTTAGGTTTGTATGACTATGAGGTGCTTTCTGTTTGCAACAGAAATGCTTTATTTACCTCAGACTACTTTAAGAACAGACTCTACTAAGAACACACATTTTACTCAAATTCATCAAAATGGAGTTTTGGTATTATGGAAAAAAAAAAAAACATTTCAAATGTTGATGTTGAGTGCATATATACTAAAAACAACTTAAAATAACTGTTTTCTAAATTAAATTCTTAGACACGTCATTAATTCCTGTAATGGAGTTTAAGCATCATTACCCCAATCTTCAGTGTCCCACAAACCATTCAAAACTATCCTCATATGCCAATGATGTAGTCAAGCAACAATTCAAAAATACAGAATTCATCTCAGTATACCTCAGAGAAATATGTGTTACACATGGCCTATTGTTAACATAAAACAGACCTGTATGCTTATTTCAACAGGTTCTCATTACAATCAGTGAAGCAAAACCCTCTTACTGTTCACTACAACATTTCCTCACTCAACCCAATTCTGTGAGATCTTGGCACTCAACCAATGGTAATATTAATCATAACAGCATTAATATTAACTCAGCTTGGGAATAAGCTGCACTGCACTACTCCAGATCATCCATTTCAATCTAACCAGATCGAATACCGGAAAGCACCTGACTGGGGAGAAAATTTAGCATATTAATCCCCCTGACAAAGAGAAGAGGGGACTAAATAATTGAACGCTCAACCTCAGTCTTCTTCTAAATTCTAAGTCCATTTATAGCTTCCTGGCAATTCTCCCTGAGGAGTGGAAGACGAGAGACCAATCCACAGAGAGATACCCAGTTTAGACTATAAAGACAAGCTTGATGATTCAGATTCATCTCATGGGTGTGGTTATAGTGATGGTTCTTAGTTATGTTGGTTCAGAAACGTAGCAAATCCCTCCATTGTCACATGAAACTTCGGAAAAGTAGAAGCCTTAAGACCTCTTTTCATCACGTTTAAGATAAAAGTGCTTTGGAGTTGGGATCTGCTGAACTTATTTGATTGCTTTTCTGTGTAAAACAAATAGGAGTCTGATTTAATGGCAGTGGTAAGGGTCAGATTAAAAATAACTTTTTGGACATTAGCTGTTCACAGGGTCATGGAAACATAAGCTTTAGATTTATAATTGCAATTAATTCATTTAAATTTTGGGTGTAGTATCAATTTAGTGCAGAATACAGTTGTCCTGGTTTTCTGCCATTAGCCTTCCTCTTATACAATATTCAGTGTTTGACGTATGCTGACTTGCACATATCTGTTTTGTTTAGTTTTTTTTTTTGCTTTAGATTGAATGACTTTTCAAATTTAAAGGGGAGAACTTGGTAAACATAAAATGTACATTATATAATTTTTTCATTGGCCTATACACATTTTTTCACATTGGTTTTCCTTGGGGTCAATTTGACCTCATGATCTTTGAGCTGTATAAAACATACGATGAGTTTATAATATGCATTATAATTGCATATTTTAAGCATTATAAAAATAAAAGAACAGACCACAATCATACCTGTAGTATTGCGAGGGGTAGGGGGACATGGGGGTAGTATGACATGGGTGTAGGGGGAATCCGAATTCTTGTGAGAACTTTGATATTTCCTGTGTTTTGTGAGAGTGGAAAACATAAATGACATGGTTTACAGGGCAGGTGCATTGTTATAAAAGCTTGCACAGCAGCTTTCTAAACTATTCCTCTTTGTGCTCAGTTGACCCTCTCTTTATGATCTCTCAACTGAAAATGGTCTCTAAGCAAAGGTTTTCGATCAGTGAGATTGACAGTGAACGTGGCAGAGGTGATAGTTTCTGAGACAAAAGGAATATATTGAGAAGGACTTAAATTATGAGGCGTCCCCCTCAGATGATAATTAGGCACCTAATGTTGACCCTCCTGGTGTCTCTCAACCACCAGCAGACACATTACCTTCAGTAATTTCATGAATTAATGTCGTGTCAAAGAATTTAATTCAGAAAACAAGTATTTTAAGTTGTTTTGAGTATACATGCACTCAACATCAACATTTGAAATTATTGTTTTTTTCTTCCAAAATGCCCAAACTCCAATTTGATGAATTTGAGTAAAATATGTTTTCTTTAGCACAAAAGTAGTTCTGTCGCAAACAGAAAGCACCTCCTAATTATACAAACCTAAACATTTCAAAACCAGATTTTAATATTTAAAGATTTAAACATGGCCCTTTTCACAAAACCCTGTAAATCCAAAGCATCAACATAAATATTCATGAAAAAATTTTCGTAGCCTGTGATTTGGACGCTTCCGCTGGACTTTTTTTTTTTTTTTTTTTCAAATTTTATGTGAATGAAATATAATATAAAAATAATTACAGATATTTAGCCAAAAGACTTTCAAAGCTGGTCATCTGTAAGATTAATCATGACTTTAATGCCATAAACTTCTCACAGTTTATAGAATTATAAAAGTGTAATCCTCTCTTCATTCCAGTGATTGTTTAGTTCACTTATTCATCTTCTAACCCGCTTTTTATTCCCTTTCGGAGTCACGGGGGTCTGCCGGTCCCTATCTCCAGTGCACATGGGGCGAGATGCGGGGGATCTAGTATAGATACAGGTATGCTAGTCCATCACAGAATAGTTTAGTTATAAAACCCAAATAGATCCATGTGAAAGTACCAATGAAAAGCTGATCAAAAGCAATAAAGATCAGTTTGTTTGTTTTTTGTTTTTTTATTGAAGCAGCCCAGGGACCGTTCAACATTGAAAGACTGCATCTGGTTGTATTTGTGATTGGTTCTTCTACACAGGAGCCATCTCAAAGCTTTTATTACCAGTAAAGTATTTTATTATTAATACAATATCAGTATGCTTGTTCAAATATGTTCAATATGTTTTCCTGTGTTATTATTGCACCTAACTTATGAGCATCTGTGGATCGCTTTCTTTGCATAAAATGATTGGGTTGCTGTCGACATCAGGAAAATATTTTATGGTTTATAAATCTATTTATGGGCAAAGGTGTGTTACTTATTTACTCACTATTTGCATATTATACACATGCATGTAGAGTGGAGAAAAAGTATGTTAGCAGAAAAAGGAAATCAGTGATTGTTATTGTTCCGTCTCTAATTATTAAAAATAAACAAAGAATTACATATCAAATTAAGAAATAATTTCCCTTTCTATATTATATGTCTACAAAGTAACTCTTGTTCCTATGTCCTCAATCTCTTTTTTTTTTTTATCCTTCCGGGAACACAGTGTCCAAGTAACAAACATCCATTTCACATTATTCCCCTAACACAAGCATACACTAAGTGACACTGCAAGTCCATTTACATACTGAAGTTTTATAGTGTTTTTAGAAGCTGAGACAAGCTTAATAGATTTCATGGAAATTATGAAAAGCTGTACCAAAGCCACTTATTAGAGGAACGCGTCAATTAAGCAAAGAGCCAAACACTGAAGGTCAGGCAAGTTTTCTCAGAAAATGCATAATTAAGTGAAGGAAGTCGTTTAAATTCTAGATGTGATCACTTTTCAGATACGTATCATGGGACATAGGTGAGCA
The DNA here is from genome assembly GCA_007224835.1 of Danionella cerebrum. Classification (NCBI taxonomy): domain Eukaryota; kingdom Metazoa; phylum Chordata; class Actinopteri; order Cypriniformes; family Danionidae; genus Danionella; species Danionella cerebrum. The sequence goes on along the minus strand of SRMA01018784.1, from coordinate 64,629 downwards.
AAAAATCAGATTAAAAGCAGATTGAAAATGAGCAAACTGTGAAGCCTCTTGGCCTGGGTGAGGCATGTAGAATTACCAATCAGCATGGGTGATAATTTTGAATTGTATTGGGCTTTTAGAAGCGCTGAATCACTGGGCCAAACAAATTCTGACAGAAGCACGCCAAGAATGTTGATGATAATACAAAGAGACTGGTGTTCAGTGATCTTCACAGGAAAAGACAGTGACGGCACAATCTGCTTCCAATCAATGCAAACAGAAGGTCAAAAAATTGCAAGAGAATGCAAGCTTTAGAAAAGAGGATAATGATGGTTTCATGATAGATGTGGATGCAAAAATGCAGTTTTTTTTTAAAGTACTAATATGAACTTCGATTGTAGGCATTTATAGATTCACTGTTTTTTTTTACAGATTTCAAGAAAGTCTCTATTTTTTTTTAAGAAAAGTTGTTAATTGCTAAATTGTTTTAGACAATAATAAGTTTAGGAAAAAGCTCAGTTAAAATTGAGCTTGTGATGGGAGTATATTTTTACCATAACAAGCTTTTGTGTGTTGAAATTGTATTTCTACAGATTCTAAACACTTATAAACTACACATAGTTCACATAACTAACTTGTATCTTAAAGTAAGACATTTGCACATTACAAGCCATGGTTTAGTTTCATTTGTAGCTAATTGATACATTGTTCATTTAAAATTGCGTAAAAAGCTATAATGAGCATATAAAAACAGCATTTTTATAAGAGCTTGTATTAGAGTACAAGTAAATAGTTATAAACGATTATTTAAGGATTGCAATTGAAGAGTTAACAAATAAATAAATACAAAATCAAATCCAAAAAAAAAGAAATTGTATCTAAATCAAATACATTTTAGTAGTGTACAAATTATTTGTAAACAGAATTGGCAATTATTTGTTGAGGGGAGGAATGCAATGTTGTGAATGAAATAAAGTCAGTATATCTTCTAGGCAGACACTAAGAAACAGCACAGAGCAAGCAGACCAACACCAAATGGTTTCCTGGATTTCTATACAAATGCTCCCTTCACACCGGCACCCTTTTTATATGATTTCAAATGAAGCATAATGAATCACATTTCTGTATGAGGCTTTTTACAGTGAATGCTGACAAAGACATGATATGTGCATGGCTTCCACGTTTATTCTATATTAAATAAGCACGGAATGATAAACTTTACAGAGACTGAGAACCATTCACACCCTGGATTTAAAAATAAAATTAAAAACTTGACTCATTGATAAATGGAAAGATAGCTTGACAACCTCATTTTGATCTTTTCAACAAATCTAAATTACAGGTATAAAAAAACCTTGGCTTTGGCATATAATAATTTGAGGATGTGTAAAGAGCTAAAGGATAGTGGTCTCATTTCCCACAGATGCAGATTTTAAAAAGTGCAAGATTGGTCATCTCAGTGACTCATTGAAAGTCTTATCCACTTATGATCTTTCACCCTCGAAAGCAATTGAAGCGTCCTAATAATAAAGCTCAAATCTTTCAACATACAATTCTCTTTGTAATAAGTTTTTCTGGTTTTACACAGTCTTGACATTTCAGACAAACTCAAAGTTTGGAAGCCAAGTAATCACAAGATGATAAGACTGCTTTAAGCTCAAGAAACCAGATGTATCCAGGGACTTTTAAGGATGCTTTTCAATTTAACCTTGTACTTTACAGCCAAAACTCAAGGTAGTAGCTGTCCACTCTGAAGAACACTACACTAAATAGAAATGCTGTCCAAGGACTTGGCCACGGGCCATCTCAACAAATATATATTTTCCCTTTAATTACTTAACCTAAGAGGTTAATCTCCAGGGATGTCTTGGAAGGGGGCTTAAGCTGCAATCCATCGGCATTTACCATCCCTCTCTCGATCATCAAAATCCCTGCCATGAGGCACAGGCACCATGATGTGCCTCTCAGAGATTGGGCTGAGCAGTAATGGCAGGGAGAGCTGGGCGACATTTGAATGCTTCCTGTATTCACTCTGGCCTGAGCTCTCATCTCAGCAGGTTCAAGGACCTTGCACCATACACAGCTGCCCACTTCAATAAACGCACAATCTGTCAGTGTTTGCTGCTGTTAGCCACTGCCATCGACTTGCACTTTCCATTAGTGATGATGCTGAAACTTGAACGAAGGACAGAGACCAAGCAGAAAACTAATTTATTCTTAGACTGTGATGCAACTTTACTCATAAAATGTATATCCTTTAATAATTATATTGAGAATTTCATAAAATGAGAATGTGGACAAAATTGGGAAGGATAAATCACATTCTACTAGTATTGTGCATTTCCAAATGCCACACAGCACAATAACTTTAATGGTAGGTTTATTTTAAAAGCGAAAAATAAAAAACTGGAGCACGTCAAACAAGTTAAAAGCCTTCTTTGTTACAGAAGAGTTCCCTCATTAAAGTAGTTAAAATACACCACAGACTTAGCTCAGTCCAACACTGTTTGACACATAAACTACCCTACATCAATGTTTCCCAAACTTTGTTGAGGTTTAATGCAGGTTTCACAAATTACTACAACACTGAATAAAACTTAGGCTTGTTTTCAAAGTTTTTGCAGACTTGCATACCTTTTCTAGATAAAACATCAATCAATACAGTAGAAGTTATATCAAATTGCTGATTCTTCTGCACTTGCCAGACACAAAGTTAACCATTGACCTACATAACATCTGTTATAAAGTCTCCTTTATCTATGTCCCACATTATGTGCATTATTATCAAGAAAGAAAGAAATCTAAAACATTCATGCCATCATATTCTTGGTAGGTGAATGAGACAGATTGATTAACAGAACATTCTACAATAGTTAAATCTCTCTAAAAAGCAAAAAATAGGGCCGTTAATGAAGACAACTTTTAATCTGAAGCCTCCCTGGTTTACAAAGTTCATTGTCGGATTCTGACGAAGCAAAAACATCTACTTAAATGAAGTGTCTGTAACAAGTAAAACAGCTCCTGAAGAGGCCGTTGAGCCGCATGTTCAGAAAGATTCACAGTGATGCAAATCACCAGCCCAGTTCTTCTGACAAAGACGAAAATGCTTCAGATGATTGAAATCTCTTCATTTTCCTGGACAACCACCACTATTACAGAAAATCAAAGTTCCCATTGCAATTATTCCAGCATATATTCACAGACAGGGAGCTCAGATTCTGTTTTATAAAGAAACCTTTGGGGCTTTGACCTGTATGTCTTATCCAGCTTTAGAACTGGCTTTACTGTGATAGATAGAACTTGATCTCCACCTAGAGGCTACAGAAAAACCTTTTTTTTCTGTACATAATGCGAAGATGGGAAAGGGAAAAGTGTAGGAGGTGATCTGCAATCAATGCGACTAATTCAAGAGCTTCAGCAGAGTGAAAGTGCCACCAAACGGGGGAAAGCAGCAGGATAAATCTGTTTGATGCCACTGCAGTTATATCCACAGATGGAATGATGTCTAAACACCTTAATGGTGATATAATGACCTGTGTGCAAGAGAGCTTAATGGATGCAGCTATTGATTGAAGACAATCTATTAATCACTGTTCAAATTCACCTGCTGCAGTGAAATGTACGCAAATATTCTCTGTTCAGGTGGTTAAAGAGTGTTAAAGAGCCCCCATTATGAGTTTGAAAGGTTCAGTATTTAGTTTGGGGGGTCTCCGACAACAGGTTGACATGAAAAAAAACACTTTCATCATCTTATAATAGAATTTTATTTCTAATGGATTTGTGATTCATATTAAACTTCCCTTTATTGGGTGTAGTGAGGAAATATTGTATAAAAATGTTGTTTGACAAACTAGCAACAAACTGCCAGGATAACTTTATATGCATTTGTCAAGTACAAGAACATAATTTTTACTGTAGTTTGAAGATTATGGCTCTGCAATTTGTCATAAATCCAACTAAACATCTGTAGATCATTGCTATAGAGTGAACTTTGTTAAAAGTCAACTGCAGAGACAAAGCAAAATAAAACAAAAACATTATATTCTACAGAACATTGTAGTACCTTATTTTGTAGTAATAGGTTGGGAAGAGGCTGGTAAAAACAAACTGGGAACTTCTCTATCTTTTATTAAAAGCTGTTCGGTGAGTCAGGAAAAGGCTGGGAACACAACAAATGGGTGGGAATAAACTGCAAATCGCTCAAAAAATGTTTCTTGGCATGATGCTACCAAATTCACAACTAGTTAGTACTAATACAATCTTTGGAGAATGGTTTGGTTTTCTGGATTTAGGTGCACTGGTGGTAGGAGGGTCAGAGTCACCTTTTGGTGACAGATGGGCATTCGTTCATCTGTGAAAATAAGCCCAAACTATTCGCTGTCTGGAAAACAAACTATTTCTCTTTAGATATTTGGCGTGCAAAATGCCTGGAGCTGTCAGCTAGTCACAATCGAGCAGAGTGAAATGTTTTCTGGCTGCAAATGAAATCTGTGGTATAGAAAGGTCTAAAAGGCAATATAAACTGTGGTTTTAGTTCAAAGGAGGCTTCTTTTCCGTTTATTTTGACCCATTAAATGTATTACACACTTGCGCACTCACATTTTTTACAAAATCGCAGTTGTGCGCTCCAGTCTGGAACACATGACCTCATTCAGTTGTCAAATTATGTCTAAAATCATTCAGCGTGAAAGCCCGTCACTAATTTATTGTGCAGTGTGAATTCAGCAACGACTGGATGCTGCCCTAGAGAGTCCTGTAGTCTGAAACACCTTGTGAACCATGCCTTTACTTCTTCTGCCCCTCTGGGAGTTCAGCTCCTCGTTTTGTTCTGGAGCACTGCCTACCGCTGCCTTTCTTTGCTGAACCATGTGACCAAACAAGCCAATTACAGCAGTTTGACTCAATGCTTGAAAAAAAATTACAATGCACCAATGCACTGTATTTTTGTACTTAAAATTAAAGATCCACTGCATGCAGTCCCTGCATAGGTATTATAAAGGCTTTAAAGCACCGTTTCCATCGAGCAAGTCCAAGAGAACAAAATCATCACTTCCTGAGGGCTGACTTTGTTTGTATACAATAACTTTCTTGCATCTGAAAACACATAGACACAAAATGTGCAGTCATGTCATCTTGCTTTTGGTGACAGGAAACTGCTCTTTAGGAACGCATTCGATCATAATTCCAAACCACTTTGATGACAGACTTTGGCTAAGGTAGGGGTGGGCGATATCTCGATATTTAAAATATATCGAGATTTTTTTTAAACTCGATATGAATTCTGGCATATCGTACATATCGATATAATGTCTATATTTAATTTTCGCCAATTTGCTTGTGTGGCTTCTCTGTGCTGTGCTCGTCCGCGCCTCCTTGCTTTTGTTTCCCCTCCCCTTGCCTGTCGTCTCAATCAACATGGCGGCGCCCGCAACCAGCCCGGAGGTTACAGAACTTGTTGCAAAAAAAGAACAGCTGGCTCCATTATATGGAAATACTTTGGTTTTAAGTCGTCAGACGAACAACAGACAGATGTCTACTGCCGTGAATGCCGTGAAAGTTGCTGCCAACCAAAGCGCAACTAATCTCCACAATTCTATAACGCGGAGTGTTGAATATGAAAGACAGAGCGGAGAGTGGCATCACAGATCCGTGGCATTTCACATAGCGGTGGACATGGCACCCATATCCGTCGTTGAACAACGTGGCTTTAAACGTATGCTAAAAACACTTGATCCCAGTCAGATACAGTTTACCCAGTCGGCATTACTTTTCGAGACAGGAACTCCCGCGACTGTACACTACAGAGAGAGCGCGGCTTGCTGCTGAATTGGAAAAGGTTAACTTACAACAGAGGTCCTGCAAAGATGAGCTTGAGTTGAGTTGTTTTATTTTTGAATGAAAAGAAGGCAATGTGTATTATTTTACAGTTAAATTATTATTATGTTATCAGGGATTTTGTTTATATCCTAAATGTTACAGGAGCACTTTGTTCCTATGCACTGCCTGTTTTTAGTTGTTTTATTTTTGAATGAAAAGGCAATATGTATACAAGGATTTCTGAAAGAAAATTTGCAGAAGCACCTCTGAGCTTCAATAAAAAACGACTTTGACATTTGTATTATTTTTTTTTTTGCAGTAGGGTTTTTTTGGGGGGGTGTGGTTATAAATCCTGTAAAGATATCGAGATATATATCGTATATCGAGATATAGCAAAAATTTATCGAGATATATTTTTTGCTTCATATCGCCCAGCCCTAGGCTAAGGTATGTTAGAATTACCAAAACAACATTCCAGATGTTGTGCAATGAAATTGGTTGGTTAGTCCATTACTGCTGCCCCATCGCATCCCAGTTCTGAAAGAAAAAAAGCGTTGCCATTGCACTGTATAAACTAGCTACATGTACCAAATATAGAGTTATGCGCATAATTTTTTTTGCACATTTCCAAAATGTAAGCCCATTGTGTTTCCATCCAGGATTTCTTATGCGGTATTCCAAAATGCCCATAAAAATAGGTGGATGTTAAAGCATGCTACTAACTTTAAAGCACGCTTTAAATTCAAAACAAAACTGGTTGTTGCTCAAATATTTCAAAAATCCATAATAAGGGCTCTTTAATGCCTGGTGTTTCTTCAATGAACAAAGCGTTGCATGAGCAATTCAGGGGATGTTGACGCCACATTTTTGTAAAAGATTCATATTCCTCCTTCTGTTTGACATGCATTTCACTGGAAGAGAAAATAGTTCTGCGAGTCCAACCCCAAGAGAGACGATGAGATGAACTCAAGAGCAAACAAAAGGAAAGGCGAACATTTGTCACTAGGAATACAAACATGAAATGAAAATATGGTCTCCTAACGAAACCGTTGTTTTTTCTGTGGCTGATGTGTGCTGAATGTGAAAATAACATAAAACAAAAGAAACTCTATGGCACAAATGCACACATCTGCATACACAACAATTAATAAAATGCAATTCTCACTCCACATAGGATTTGAACAAAGAATTTTGAAAGTTATTTGAAAGATGACCGTTATAAGTTTCTAGATATTTACCATAAGAATGATCATATCAGCCTAGAAAGTAAGCATTTGACTAAAAATTTACAGTTTTAATAAGTAATCCTGTAACTAAATACGACAATTTAGGAATATGGTTTGTACAGGGAATATTTGTGCATGCTTATAGTCTGTGGAAGTAATCCTCACACAATCAGAGACCACGGAAGCACTATCCAGAATGCCACTATAAAACTAAAAAACTTAAGCTAGAAAACATAAAAACATATTTAGATATTCATTTGAATTGAGTAAATTTAATTTTAACAACTAGAATTCATCTATTGCTATCTACTCTACAAGAGTTTCGAAAGTGACAGATAAGATCCACCTAATAGCCCAAAAATGAAAAAGGCTTTTTTAACATTTATATTTGGATATTATATATAAATGACACATTAGATTTAATTATTGTAAAAATAAAAAATAAAAATGGTGTTGGTGGTATGTGCATGCATGTTTTTCTGTTTTGTTTATAAATTTCAGTGCATCTCACAAAAAAAAAATTCTTTTTTTACATTTACAATTTTGAGGAATACAACTATAGGTTATTTTTGTAATTAGAAATGTGGACGATAAAAAAATATATATTTGTAATTTTGTGTTTTGTTCATATAATTTCAAATAAAGCATACAAGTGTTGTGTTGATTGTAAAGGCAAATTAAAAAGAAAAGAAACAGCTTTTTTTCCAGTTTCCAATTATAAATATTAATCAGTCGATGTGTCCAAAATATGTGCAGAATATGTCAAAATATGCTTTACATCTTTTAGAATTTTCTCAAAAGATTTAGTCATATGCAACATATGCAAAAGCACTATGTCTGCAGTGCTCAGTGTTCTCAAACATTTCCATAATCTAAATATTTGCACACCATAACCATTTTTCTAGTGAATGAATGGTTCTCCAGCTGAGGCAGCGTTAGTCACGATCAAACACGTCATCAGATGGCCATATCTCCCCATCCCCAATCTTCTTAAGAAACTCATTTGTCATCCCTCTTTTCACCTCCACACATGGAGCTTGCACAGAGGACCATACCTCACCAGGAACATTTTTAAACGAGGCTTTTCACTTTCTTTTTCTTTCAGAGCAAATAAAACACCCCCATGTCTCTTTGAGCACAGTCAGCATGGTACAAGCCTTGATCTTCCAGAAAACCCAAAAACGAAGCGATCAGAGTCGTTGTGGATGCCACAGAAAGGGAAGATGAGATGTATCATGGGAAACAAACCAGATAGTGTGTTAAAAAATTCAACATGGTGTGGCTGTAGTCATTTGTTTAAAAGGAAAGTCTGAACGGGTTTTCCGTGAAATCAGTCTTTAAAACACACAAGCGTGTGCTACTTTTGAAAACCATATGTTCTCAGATTACTGGTAGAATCACAAAAAATCCATTTATTCAGTTTTTTTAAGATTAAAATATAAACAATTTACAACAACTGAGTAAGCACCTCCCGACCTTTACAAACTCTCCGAGTCCAACATCTCCCGAGATGCAAGCATTCTGAAAATGAACAACGTCTAGTGCTTCCATCTCAACGGCAGAAAATCTTTCACCAGAACATTCTCGTTCACTGTTACCTGGTTGGTGGAACTCTCAAAAAAAAACTCTATCCACTTAAAAAAAACAACCAAAAGAGCACTTTCATGTATCAATTAAAAAAATGTATAATGATAAAAAATCTGAATCTTAATAGAACCTCTTCTATAAGCACTTCTTATAATGAACTTACAAATTACAAACTGCTAGGTGTGTTTTTCCAGATCTGTAAACAAAAGTATCTGCTTAATACATTAATGCAAATGTAACAAAAATAGATTAAAGATTTATCACATGAAAACCACGAAATGAATCACAATTTTTAAAAAAATTAAGTAGCACTGCCATATATTAGGGGTGTAACGGTACGCTAAAATTGTATTCGGTTCGGTACAGTGTCTTGGAGAGTTCGGTTCGGTTAATTCGGTTCGGTACAAAAAAATAAAAACTTACATAATCTTTATTTTGAAAAGCTGCCAATACACAATAGAATTCTTGCATAAAATAAATAAAAGTGACACATTTGGGTGATATTTTAAATAAATTGCACTCTTTATAAAGAAAAACACATTTTATTAAATAAAAATGAAATACTGCAACTAGTTAGGACCTGAAAACTTTTAACACTAGCAACAGCTTCAGCTTATATATCAACAAAACTAACTATTCAAGTTTTAGGCTAAAAAGATTAACCTATCCACATTTTCTGAAGAGAGCACAGATCTGGTTGCAGTGACAATATCTCCAGCAGTAGAAAATGTTAGATGTGTTGCCTGCCCGATCTCCGTGGAACAATGTCGGCATACAACTTTAAATTTATCCACTCGTCTATCCCCGTTATGTATTTTAACAGGGAAGCCAAAGGCGATTTTCCGCACGGACGCTATTGAGTGTCGCACAGTACAGCTGCACGTCCCTCAATAGCGTCCGTGCGGAAACTCGCCTAGGAACATGGTTCCACTGCGCTTAATATCGCGCAAATAATACATTTATATTATTTAATACAAATACCGAATACCGAAACGGTACGCAAGTGTCCCGAACCGAACAGGCCGTACCGAAACGGTTCAATACATACCGTGAACCGTTACACCCCTACCATATATCCTACATTATCCACTCTTTCTTCAAAATAGGTTTCAAAAGCAGGAAGCTCAATTAAGATGCTTTAATTTTCTCAAAAGTGCACCTTATGTACAAATTTGAGATGCACCTACTGATATGGACCTCAAACTGATTGTATGTGGTTTAGTATGGGCTATTTGATGCACTGTCAGATGGATGGCACAGCTACCATAGTAACATTAGGTGACTAAAAAAATTCTGGTACGTTTGAAAAATCCCTCAAATGTTAAACTCGGACATTGAAGATGAAGGGTTTGATGGATTTGTGGAAGGAGAATAAACTGGAAAAGTGAATGTTTTGTTTCGTGTTTTATATGTTACAATTAAACGATGATGCAAGTCATTGTGATTGAGTTGAATTATAACATTTTTGGGTTTTTTTCGGCTTCATGCACCTGATAATTTAGTGTACCTATTTCTTAAAAAAAAAAAAAAACATTAAAACTGTTGTTCATTTTGGGGTCTCCACCCATACCCTTCAAAATAAAAGCTAGCAACTTTCTTTAAAATTAGGTAGATATGAATGAAATACAAAATGTAAAACCTTTCGGATATCAATAGGAGTATGGTTATTGTTCATGTGATTTCTTTTAGGCCAAGCAACAGGTGATTTAAACAAACCTGGAGCTCCATCAGGTACACTTCTGATGCTTCTCAGATGATGGAGGAGGGTGTATTTGATTGGATGCATTGTGAAGCTTAACATATTGTCTCTGGCGTATTTGACTCTGCTCAACAGTCACAATGTTGCTGGAACACTGATGGACTGTTCAGCGCAGCATCTGTTCACAGACTCGAATGGCAATCCAGCAACTGTGCTTTAAAATGTTACGTCATCTTGTCCGAGCCCCTAGACTTCCTGGTCATGTTCAACTACAATCAAATGCTTTTGAGTCCTTGTTCATGAAAAGGTCACTGACTAGAGCAGTTTCCTACCCTGGAAGACTGGAGATTTATTCTGAGGTAAATTGCACTCACTTCAGCCTTATCTGAGCAGGATGGTTCCTCAAAAATATAACCATTCAGCACCTTTTGTAGGCTGGTGCCAGTTGGTGTGTGACCAGTAATTTATAACTAAGTCAATAGGTTTTAACTTCGAGCTGTGACAGAATTCCGTTCACGTTGGGAATGTCAAACAATCAGGAAGAAAATGAAGGAAAGCATTATTTTCTAAAATGCAAGCTAATGAACTTCACTACACCAAGGTAAGAGAGATATTTTGCTTACTGTAGTAGCCATATAGGACTGTGTTTTCAATCTGCTGTCTGGTCTCATTGTTTGCAGCCCATTCCTGCAAACAAAAACAAAAATATGAAATGCTACTGCAAGTATTTAATATATGTCAGATACTAAAACGGGCAGAAGTTTTTACAATAATAAATTAAAAAAATCATCACAAATAGAAACATATCACAATTTGAAATGTATGCTGACATATTATTGAATGATTGATTTGTTGACTGATTCTACCAGAACCAATCAGCACTCTGTAAATATGGCAAAAGAGTCTAGAACAGGCGGACTGGGGTCCGGCAGAAGCAGTCTCTTATGGTCCAGGAGCTGCACATTTTGAATATTTTGATCCAAGATCTAGCAAAGTGCCGTATTTTTAATCTGCATGACTATTGTGATCTTTACGGTAGGTATTTAGCGGACACGATATGGCATTGGCCAATTTAATGCTAGTTAAGCAACTCTGTGACTTCTCTTAGCCAATCGATTCTTGTAACAGCCGGTACATTTTCTGGCCACGAAGCACCGGCAGATACAGAAAGAAAGTTCACGGTTGCAAAGAAATTAATAAACAAAAAAGGTAATAACAGTGGCATGTTAAAAACAAAGCAAGATACATAGGAGAGATGGATGATAATCTCACCAACTGAGCATAGACACAGAACTCACACAAAAGTGTGACCAAATTTTGAATAACCGTGTACATGAGAGCACTGAAAACCACTTTTCCTGGGAACACAAAACCTGGAACTGGCTCTTATTAAAGTATCAAAGTCAAATGGTATTATGAGACAAAAAGGTTTTGAACACACTCAAAAAAACATTTTTATTCTTGCTCAATTTGAAAAGAACCGCTGTTTTTATTTCATAAATTAGATAACACTGTAAATGTAGGCTACGTTTGATGTTACTTAACAAAATGTTTTTTGAATTGTGCTGAATAAAGTATTGATTTCATGCAGGGTACTTTAAAATATATTATAGTAAATAGTTAAACTATATGCATAGTAAATCCTATATAGTAAAAATAACAGGAAATCTAAATGCAAAAAAAGGCAAAGCTGAATATAAAAACACATCACAAAGTGTGATGCATCAAGGAACATGGTTAAAAGAAAAACAAAAAACAAAGCCTTCATTCAGAACCCCATAATTTTTATTTTATTTTTAATTTTTTTGCTGAAAACAGAGAAATCTCGGGTGCATGAACATTTTAGAACCTCTTTGCTCTCTGTTGGTAAAGCCAAGCACATGTAAGAGCACATGACACATGAGTGCTAAACACATCAAAAAGCACAAAGGATGAGCTCAGTTATTGAAATACTTAGTGTAACCATACAAAGACAGGACAAATTGAAAGCATCATAATGACGTGGCTGGTCATCAAAAACACATTTGAGAAAACATACTCCCTTTTAACAGAAATTACTGTAGTAGTGCTCCCTGAACTCAAAAATAACATCTTTCTGAAGAAAGTTCACTTTATTCGATAAGAGAGAAAAGAAAAAGGGGAGCGACTGGGAAATTATCTGCAAGCTTAGGACCAGGTTCATCCTGGGCATCCAGGCCGCATATGCATCAAGCTCACTAACCACCAGATAATTGACCAACAACATATTTTGAGATTTTTTGCATAGAATATAAAATCAAACTTCAATTTATGACCCAGTGATTCCTGAATAGTGTAATGGCGTTCTGCTGGTGCCTCAAGCTCAAACTTGGTGAAAGGTAGGGTACCCTCAGGACAAGTCACCAGTCCGTTTAAGGAATTTAGAGGATTAAATTGACTGCATGTCTTTGGACTGGGGAAAAAAATGCACGCGGACGCAGTGGGAGCCTCACCAAGTGTGGCCATTCTACAAGAATTACCACACTTCTAAATGTGATACAATGAAGTCCGCTCACCTTAAACTAGCTACTGCAAAGTTATTCAAACTATATTAAACTCTACAACAAATAGGTTAATTTTTAAGAGAAAATTATATTTAGTGAGAGGTCTGTATAATTGCTTTGCCAGCCTGTTCCACAAGTGTAAAGCTGCCACTGAAAATTTCTACCCTCTCTAAGCCCTGTGCTTTGATTCACAATTGGCAGGTTGAGTCCTTTTTGTTCAGGGTTAAATAGAACTGTAAGGTAATGTAAAATATTGATTTGAGATATGTAAAGTTAACATCTATGTGATGAATCTTTTAAAATAGATTCAAAGCTTGAGTCATATAGGGTATAGAACAGCAAGAAATTCTGAATCAATATGTACATGCCTTGTTTGTTCATATTATAACTGTTCTCGAAAGCCTAAACCATATTTAGATCATGAAAAAAGTAATTTTGAAGCTTGAATTTATTCTCAGCACGTAATCAATTAGCCAGACAGGTGGTTTTGGTTGAAGGCGGAGGTTGTGATGGAAGCAGCCATCAAGTCTTGGATGAACATGCAAGATTATGGCAGTGATCTCCTTGGCTTCAGCGTTCCGGTAATCCGTTTTTCTGATGTGACGATCAAATGTATCTCTTCTTCCAGAGGAGTAAGCTGGCTTAATGGACAGAGGAACCTTACTGACTAAACGTCGTCTTAATGCAGCCTGTGCACGTAGGACTCAGCAGGTTTATTTCTGTTTCTCTGGCCTAAAGAGATTAGAGCGGTGATTGACAGGCCAGGTTTTGGCTAATGAGGATACAGCCTAGAATGCTAAGTTTGTGGAAAAGTTTGTTTGATAAATGACCAAGTAAATGATCAAAAAGTTTGGTTTGTAAAAGGGCAGCACATATACATATACATATATATATAGTCATTTCTGGATTTTTCCTAAATATCTATAACGTGGCAAATAAATCAAAACTTTTCAATTACTTGGAAAAATACACAAAGCAATAATTATATACTAACTCTTCTGTCCATAACGCTGGTCTATTTACTTTATTACATGGCAATCATGTGTGGATCAAATGATTAATGGATTTCAAAGTCTCTGAATGAAGTGTGGCATAGAAAGATCAACAGCTTCATCAGAGATCTAATTAACCCGATAACGTCCCTGAGAATCTCTTCGGGTTAACCTTTTCCTCCTAAACGGATGATCTGTGATATGATCAAGCGAGTCTGTCTTCTTCCAAACACTTTAAAACCCTCAACTTCCTATTAACGAAATGAAACCAGTAATGAATATCGTCTAGTTCTGATAACGCTGTATCTGGTCTTGACCTCCATCAGTCTTTTAAAATGTTCTGAGGGCTGATCGTTATCTGAAATGAAAACCAGGTCAGCACTGTATGCAGTTCTTCGTTTATTCTAGAAAATGCAGGCTTGAGTTTAACTATGAGGCCAAGACAAAAGACACTGTGGTAATTTGATTTTAGACGTATTAAAAATCAGCTACGCAAATGTGTATTTGACAGAAAAAAGCATGAAATGAAACAAATTATTTCTCTGACAGAAAGATAATCATTAATCATTCACAGTGTTCACATGGTTCATGTGATGACAGAAACTTGCTGGACTGAAAAATATGGATCATTTGTATCCATTTCTTCATTCATATCCTGTCTAAGAGTTTTCTAATACAGAGCTCATTTCAAAGTGGCATATTAACTGAAACACCACAAACTTATGTCATGCCACATGCCAACAAATCAATGAGATTGGTTGTTGTTGAATACAATCCTTGATTTTTATAGATTTTTATTTAATGTTGATAAGTTGTTGAAGTCCAGTGTTTCCCTTACCAATATATTAGGGGGGCGCCCCACCCCCTTCAACGGCACCCCCCGCCCCCCTTGAAGGTCAAGTTAATTTTATTTTATTTTCGTCGAAAAACGACAGAAGTAATTTATATATAACAGGTCTTTGCTTTTTTTTCTTTTATTAAACTAAATAGCATTATGTTATTTATACGATGGCATGTAATTTCTGTCTCAACCGCAGAGTTCCGTTCCGATGCGCGCGCGCACACACACACCCATCAGCGGACAGAGACCGCGCTTTAAACGCTCCCAAGGTGGTGACGAGGACAATACGTGTTCTGCTGCGAGCAGCAGCCGGTGTAGCTTTCCTACTCCGAATCAAAGTACAGAAAAGAGCCCAAGTGCTGCATGTCTTGTCAGGGTCTTGCTCGCAGCAGAACACGTGTTGTCCTCGTCACCAACTTGGGAGCGTTTAAAGCGCGGTCTCTGTCCGCTGATGGGTGTGTGTGTGCGCGCGCGCATCGGAACGGAACTCTGCGGTTGAGACAGAAATTACATGCCATCGTATAAATAACATAATGCTATTTAGTTTTAAATAACATAATGCTATTTAGAGGCGAAATACTCCCCCTGGCTGTACAAGACTGATCTTGGTAAGTAAGTAAATACACACAAGCATGAATGAACGAATTGATAAATAAATTGCTTAATTAATAGCTAGCTAGTTAGTTATACAATGGCATTTCCTGCTTTAAACTATCACTATGTTAAGTTGATTTTTACTGTTGTTACTATCAGTTATCACTTTTAAAGCCTAACAGTTAATGTATTTACAGGTCAAAATAGACATTCGCAATAGGCTGCAAGGGGACCATCTTGCAGCCTGCATGCGGATCTCAATAAATGGGCCAGAAGTTTCAGACTATCCATGCCAAGATGCTCTGGAAATGTTCTTTCGGAAGCCCAGAAAGATGCACTGCAGTGACAAAAGCTGCACACTTTGTGAATAATTAACATATTAAAATAAATCTGATGTTTAGTGTTTAGTTCAGTGTACAGTTGTTTAGTTATTGTACAGTAATTGTTCAGACATTATAATATATTAGTAAACTGCAATTAAAAGAAACATATAAACACTATTAAGTATTTGTGTGAGTGTTTTGCCGCACCACCCATAACCCAACTCCCCCCCCCCCCAGGCCATGATCCTAGGGGAAACACTGAAGTCCAACTTGTAAAGGATATTTGTAAATTTCAGCATTTTGTAAAATAGATACAGTGTCATGGCTACACAGCTAATATGCAAGCAACGGATGAACAATGCAAAAAGTCTTCTACTACCAAAGATATATAGCTTTTCCACATTGTAGGTTACAGTCTTAACCTAGACTTCTTTTAAAACATATCTACACATAATTACCAACACAAACCACTATAAAATGTGATCTTTATAAATGTTTGTGTGTGTATAAAAAAAAACACTAATCACATAGGATATTTTAGAGTAAATGTATTCACAACTTTTGTCTTAAGATCAAAATTAAGATCAGTTGGATCCTGTTTCCTCTGACATCCTCAAAATTGACATGGCATGAGATGTGGTGAAAATAAATTAACAGCCATGTTCTTCTGCCCTTACTGCTAAACATGTAAACAGTTGCCCTGTTGCAAGCTGTGAAACATTACATGGTGTACCTTGACAACTTATCATCCTGAACTGTCACTTTTTCTAGTATCAAAACAATACATTTCACATTCGCTTTCCACTCATATCAAATAATATCATGTTATAAATAGAGGTGTTCAATATATCGTACCACAATATATCATAATTCAAAATTGTCACAATACGCATCATGGAGCTACTGGGAGATATCGTCTAGGAGCTCAACTGTATTTGTTTCTTGGAGTGATTGTGATTCTAGTCACTTCTGAAACTTCTTTACCTTGCCTCCTTGTTTTATGTAATATTTGCAAGGAGAAAATTATCCTTTAATTACATTGTAAACCAGAAAGAATATAAATGAGATCTCTCCATCATTTAGCGTAAAAAAATGGATGCAACATATCGAGGAATGTGTAGTTTCGTGAGCAGAGTGAATAATTACATCCGTAGTTACGAATATTAAACACAATTTTCTTTCCTCTAATGAAAACTTTTAAAAAATTAAGGAAAGATGTCCAGTATTCTGAAGAACCAAATAAAAAAAAAGATTTTTGCAAGTAGTTAATGACTAAAATTCAGTAAACTCACGCAAAAATTATGAATAAAAAAGATGAATAGAAACAGTGAAATGACATATTCATTTTAAATGTTGCACAGTTTGGAAATGCATGTAAGAAATAAATATAACAAAGCATTCATTAACACGATCATGTCACAGGAGAAGATTCAATGCTTAATTATTCAGAATCAGTAAGGGACAATTCTGTGGCCTTGCTATTAATTATATAATTTAGTTGCCATAGTAACAGAAGGACAGGAAAAGAAAAATAGACTCAATTCAGACTGTGAAATCAAACTTAAAATATTGATCTTATTGCTTGTTATTATGTTTGGGTGCATCACGGGGGGCTATAGAAAAGACAAATGCCTACAACATTCTCACAGGGTAAGATTAAAACTCTACCTGCATCAACATTAATTTTTTATTGATCTTCCAGTAGCTGATCTTGATCAGTGCGGCTAAATATATTTTAGTAAATGTAAACATGATTCATCAAACTATCATGGGATTAAGACCATCATTACCTTGTAAGTGCCATTGGGATTCTTCATGAAGGACACTAGGAAGATATCCACAGGAAGAAGAGCTGATGTGATGAGTGCAATGGCCAGAGCACATATCGCTGTGATGGTTGAGATAACCTCGCTCTCCTGTCTGCTCTGATACTTCCGGATATAAACCCAGCAGAAAGCCAAGATGACCTGAAGATAGAGGAGAAATGAGCTTTGATTCTTTTCTTCTTCTTTTTTTAAATAATATAATTTATACGCTTCTGCTGACATCTGAAAGCTTTATATTACAGGCCTGAAACTCTAACATAGTGACCGTTATTTATTGACAAGATAAATTAAAGATGTATCTGTTTGATTAGTATTCTTCTCCTTACATCCCTCCCGTTGTGTCATAGCTTCACTGATTAGTAATTTTAACATCCCTAGATACCAGTATTGTATATTTAAAAAAAAACAAAATATAAATCCACCACTACACCCCACTGGTACTAGTCTACTTCACATTGCACCACACAGCTTTCTTACGGAGGCAGGGCATTCAGTGTCTCTATCCCAAATATCTGAAACACCTCTGTGGCCTGCAATTCAGCTGTCAAAATCTCCTTTCAACCTAATGGTCTCTATTCGTTGCCATATACTGGTTTCCTTTCATCAATACTGTTTTATTTCACAAATTTGTATTTGACTTTGTTTCAGAATGTCTTTCTCCTTTGTCAAATCTCTCAATTCAAGTTCTTTCTTTGCCAATTATCCTGCTTATAATTGCTTTTGTAAAGCTGATTTGAGTCTAAAAAAAGCATTATAAAACATATTTTTGACTGGATGACTTTGGATGGCTTGTGTCGGAAATTCTATTTCATTTGATTTTCATTCTTCTCTTTTAGCAACTTAAAAACGTTTCTATTGTTTTAGTGAGTAAAAAGAAAAATAATTTTCAATAAATCCCTCTTGTGCACAGGTTGTTTGAAATCACGCAATGCTGATTATACACAGAAAATTAAGATGGGGAACTAAATACTACAATAGAATGACAAGGAGGAGCATTTGTGTTGAAGCCTTATAGATAGTAATCATAGATTTATGTACAATAATACCTCAAGATACAAATGCTTCGAGTTACAAAAATATCGATATGAAAGGTCTCTTCGGAAATATTTAACTTAAGGCAGGCAAGAGTTGCGGGCACCTCAAAGTTACGGGGTCCTAAAACCAGGAACAGCTGTCTGATGACGGTGCAGAAGAGCACTTGTGTTCTATTTGTTTCCTTTTGCATAATAATATCTGATAAAACATCACTGGCACACCGAGACATTTTTGTTTGATTAAATCTTTGTCGTATTCTTCTACAAAGCCAGCAAAAAACGCTGTCTTCTCAGCGCTGACAGATCTTTTCTGGATGCTGAAACATGCAAAGTCCCGCCCTCCTCTAACTTTAGCACTCGCTGATTGGATATTTGCACAAAGGAGCTGTTCATTGATTGGATATTTGCTCGCAGACGTGTGTTTCATTCAATGACATACGCTTTTTCACACGTGAAACTTATAATAATACATACAGGAGTTATTCAAATGACAAACCAAAAAAAAACGCTGTTCACAAGGGCATACCAAACCAAGGAGGGCATAACGATTGGTTCAGTTTAAAACACTGTATCCTTAGTAAACAACCTGCTGTGTTCCAAAAAAAGAATGTTGATTTATTACGCAAACGTTGGTAATATTAGCAAAAATATTTACAAAACTTGAACTCAGTGGGCAAAATAATTTTTGGACCAATTTAGTGGAATACTTTTGCTTTATCAACAGAAATCAGCAGACCATACAGAGTAAAAATACATTTATTACTGCAGAGTCTGGAAGTAAAGAAGTAAATAGAAATCATTAAAATAATTATTAATTGGTCGAAACTTTCTGAATGAGTCTGATTCAGGGTGAAAGGTCATATTCTAAACACATCCTCTCTAAGCTCTCAAGATGCAGCTAAAAGTAGACTGTGATTACAGGACACTGTTTACAGACAGGATCAATTAAGAGCCTTATATATCTGTATCAGGTTCTTCCTCAACCATTGGTCTGATAATAAACCAAAGCTTTGCATTTCAATCAAGATTTCATTAAACACAGTATAAATAAGGCTTTGCACTTATCTTGAGCTGGGGGCATTTTAATTAGAAGGGGACAGCACACAATGCCGCTCAAGTAAAACTTTAAACTGGTAGACTAAAACAAATATTTAAAAATCAGGTCAGAAATAGATATGGGGTATGCTTTGTCTAGTTATTAAGTTCATTTCATAGTCATAAAACTACACATGAAACCTGTGATGAAAAAGGTCAACTTAGTTATGTTTATTTATTGTAATCATTTGAGCTTTATTATTGTGGTTGTATAATATCGTTATTTTGAAATTGTTCACTAAAAACAAACAAACATTTGATATGGCAAGATGTGTTTGCATGACATTTTATTGAGGATGGAAATGTATAAAGATGCGGTGTAGTTTGAGTAAATATATTTTAAACCTGACTGTGAGCCAATGATACAAATTAATGTTATATTAACATCTTTGCATGAATTTAAAAACATAGATTTTAGTGAAATTATATACAACACTCTGAAAAGTGAATGGATCTTGATAGCCAGATAAATAAATCGTGTTTGAGACGAAAATGATATAAATACACGAATTACAAAATTTGTAAGATATCAAAAATAAAAATAAAAAACATTACTTCCGTAAGAACGGTAGGCATTAATAGGACACTGAAAAGACGTTTTCTTTTGACATAACGTTAACGTAACTTGGACCCATTTCGAAATACAGCAATACTTGAAATAACGTTCTATTTAAGCGAAAATATGGCACATAATGATGTACCAAAGTTCATTACAACACAAAATATAAAAAGGAAATGTCTCACCAGTAAAACGATAGTGAAAATGGACCATCCGAGCACAGATTCAGAGAGTAACGCTACAGGAGTCGCCATGACCGCTTCACTTCCTGCAACAACACCTGACGAAACCCCATGTGACATGTGACGTCATAAAACAAGGTTCACTCTTCGGGAAAGTGTTTTTTGGGGGGATATGAATAAAAAAAAGTCTTTTTTAGCTTCCATTATTAATTACAGAACTGATTATATAAAGCCAAAGGTGCAGTTCAATGTTTCCTTACGACCGTTAAAAACTGTAAATCCTCTCAGTTATTTTCCCATTGCATCCCATTATTATTTTGTTTTTCTGTTTATTTTTTAGTCAATAAGTTCTGTACTTTTAATTGTCATTTTTAAACCCCTTTGGGTGCTCTCAGATTTAAAATCATATTAAAAGACAGCATAATACACTGGCTTCTTACTACACAAGTTACTATCTATCTTTGTGACCCTTTTATATTGAAAACTTTCCTGTAGTAAACATGTAAAATTAAATAAATAAAAAATGTGTAAAAAAAAACCTTTGTAAATCCATTAACAATACAATGAGAAATACATGGCTTCATATAAAGGAGGTGGACTCATTCAATTTTTTCAATTCATTAAAACTTTTGCTTGAACAGTGAAATTCAGTGTCCAAGCAAAACTGAGAAGATTAAACAAGTGTTTATCCAACATCTATATTACATAAACCTGAAATGAATCAGTTTAATTTTCAAATGTCCCTTCTTTGATTTGAGATCCAACCCTTACAATGGATCCTTATGTTAAAGGTAAACAGCTTTTTAGCATCTTGAGCCATTAACCACAACTTTTTCACATTGCACCACTTACCTAGTTTTCTTTTTAATGTCCTTTTTTTCTCTCTGAGCTAACTAATGATTGGAATGAGTCAACGCTTTATTCAGAAATGCGATTCTCAGACTCAAGGTCAACGCTGATTTGAACAACTCAACTTCTGTGGCAGAACAATACAGAAAAATATTCCTGATGCTACATCTGGAATTTATAGACATCTTAGAACAACAATTGGTGAAAACACACATGGAGAAATTTGATCCTGCAGATTTTTTTTTTTATAATGTGTCTAAATAAATTGGTGCTTCAGTTCTATGAGTGATGAAGGAATGAATATGTTCACATATGTTAGTTGATTGAGAAAAGAATGATAAATTATGTTTTACAACAGCCAAATTTTACAGTACCCAGTGCATCCTCTGTTTCTTTGGGATATTCTGTTCTGACCCTTCACAACTGAGCGCTTATAACCAGTTACCTCATTAGATTATCCCATTGCTTCAATACGATATGCCATTCAGTCCAGATATGCCATTTCTCTAATTGGCATTCATCAAACACAATCTGCTTTCAGTCACTTCTTCTAATTAATTTTTTAATCTACTCAAATGGCTTGGCTGTACATCAGGAGAAGGACTCCAGTTAGATTTACAGAGGATAATTGCTAATGTAAAGATGTGAGTCAATTAGCTTAGTGAAGCATTATGGTCACAAAGGAAATTACAACTATGTAAAAGAGAGGATAGGGATCTTACTTTTCTCTCCTTGATATTGCACCCCTAACATATTTATGTAGAAATAGTCTCTGCTGCATACAGATTCAATATATGTTCCGCATTCACACCACACATCTCGATAGAGCAAAGTGAAAACAAAATCAGTGTCTAAAAGGTAACCCTGACTCCCCGTGTGTACCCCCCCTCCCCCTCACATTGCGTGTTGCTGCTCAGGTGTCTGGACTTTATATAAACATGGTGTCACTTTGCACTCTTTGGCACAGTTGCTTTAGTAATTAAAGAGCAGTGCAAAATGATCATGTAGGGGGGTAAGTGGCCAACCGATAATCACAGACACATGACACTAATATGAGAACATGTATTGAATGTTTGTTATGACCTCAAGTTTCTTCAGTTATTCTGAATGAAAGTGCATTTTCATGAATAACATTTTTGAATTGAACTTTATAACATTGTAATTGAACTGTTTAGCACATTTGAAACGTTTATAGCACATATGTTTGTTGAGTCAGTGCATACTTTTGCAATAATTTAGAGAATAGTAATGGTATAATTCAGTAATGCTGCAATTGGCTGAAAAAAAATAACTTTATAAAGTTCCTCAATTAAACAACTTGAAAGTGTTTTATATTATTGACTAAAAAGTATTTTATGTACTTTTGAAAGCTTTATGTATAGTTTGTTTATATTGAAGCTGGATGAGACAACCTGAAATCTATCAAATGTTGCGGCCAGTGGTTTTGTTCTTGGGGCACTGGTTAAAATGATTGAGTAGAACATTCTTTTGTCAGAATCGTTACTTTATTAATATTTGAATAATTTTAACTCACCCACATGCACACTTACAGACATCCACACTCAGTGACCACTTTATTAGGTACACCTCACTAGTACAGGAGTTTGACCAAATCCTTTGACTAAAACCTTTGTGGCATAGATTTAACAAGGCACTGGAAACATTCCTCAGACAGTTTTGTTCATATTGGCATGATAGAATCGCCCAGTTGCTGCAGATTTGTCAGCTGCACATTGATGATGTGAATCTTCACCACATCCCAAAGGTGCTCTACCAGATTGAGATCCTGTGTATGTGAAGGCCATTTGTGTACAGTTATATAATTGTCATGATTAGGAAAGCAGTCTGAGATGATTCGACCTTTACGACATTGGGAATTTGGACATGGTCAGAAACGATACTCAGGTAGGCTGAGTAACAATACTCAGGTAAGCTTCTAACATCCATTTAGAAGTTTACTGGTTCGAGGCTAATCTCCCTGTGCTTGCATGGGTACAACGCTCTATCTGTACCAATAGGTCCAGAGTGTCCCAAGGATATATCCCCCACATCATTACATCACCACCACTAGCCTGAACCGTTGCTCCAAGGCAGGATAGATCTTTGCTTCCATGTTGTAGACACCGGATTCTGTCCTTACAATGAAATGTCCAAATTGTCCAATTTTAAAGCACCTCAGTTTTCTGTTCTTAGCTGACAGTGTGGTCTTCAGCTGCTGTAGCCTTAATGTTCAACATGTTTTGCATTCAGAGATGCTCTTCTGCATACCTCGATTTTATCGAGTGGTTATCTGAGTTACTTTCAAACCATTTATGTCCACAGAACTGCTACTCAGTTTTTTCAACCATTTTCTATCAACCACATGGTTGTGGGTGAAAATCCCAGTAGATTTTCCCAACAATCATGCCACCTTACTTCCCCATTCTGATGCTTAGTTTGAACTGCAGCAGATCACCTTGACCATGCCTCCATTACTAAATGTATTGAGTTCTGCCATGTGATTAATTAGAAATTTGCGTTAACAAGTTGTTCCTATAAAAGTGGCATGTGAGTGTGTAAACTGCACCAGAAAACACTCAATATGCTCAGATTCCTTAGAAAGTGCACAAATGCACTGTCTGGATTCAAGGAGACTGATGGGCTCCAGGCAACCTCCATTAGCCAAAGATATTGAGAGGTAGTGAATCTAATACCCGGATTTTATTTAATCTGGCCATCGCTTTTGCTATCATATAATCAATCTCAGTTTTGTCCTTTCAAAAGAAAGAACACTGCATCAAAACCCAGACTTACTTGAAAGAGGATAAACTCTGAGCTCAAACTAACAAAGTTTAAACATGCTTTTTCATTAAATGTTTATTATTTTATTGTCAATTTATAATTTCCTGAAGTGTTTGTACATTTTCAAGAAAACATGTTTAACATAATTGAAACTTTCTCTGTCTAATATTCTAGAAATGCTAGAAAATTAATGAAGCAACTATTTTTTCATAGGTAGAGTACCCAAAATTTGTAAAACCACAAGAGAAAATAATTAATAAAGTAACAATAAAATGAACATTCAAATGAATAACTTAATAAAGAGTAAAAAAGTGTCTCTGTGAAAATGCTATCCAAACTTAGTAATTAGTTACTTCTGATCAAAATATTATAAAGACTTTGTATTTTAAACTGTTCAGAGAATTCACACCTCTCTTTATATTTTAAAGTCTATGTTGTTTCTTTTAAAGTAAAATAAACTGAATACTGAATATATGTTGAAATGAGAGCACACAATGACAAACCTGTGAACTACAATGACCACAAACTTATCAGCATCTACACAGCAAATGTGTCAGTATTTTACTTATTAGCATGGATTTCCAAAAGATTAAAAGAGTCATACAAATAGTGTATGCTTATGTTTTCTTATGTGACTTCTTTACATGCAGTTAGAGATACTCTCTTCTTTATGCTTGTAAAGTTCATTTTAACTGACGTCCTGTTATTTTACCTATTTTATAGCTGTCAAAGGACAAGGAAGATGCGAAAAAAAATCTAACCTGAAACTAAATTTAGGGGGCAGTTGCTGCTTCTTATATAAAAAGATAAATGTCAATATTTTCAAATAATTCCATGCTCATAAATACGTGGCCTCTCACAAAGGTGTTCAACATAATGGATAAGAATGACGAGCTCGATTATGTTGATGGTCCACTTTGACCATCTTAAACACCTAACATGTTCAAAAAGACACCATGAGCAGGCTGATGCCACCGTTCTCCTGCAAAATAAACATTTTAACAATCTAACTTACTATTTAAACGTAACAAGGAACACTAATAAGAGTAACTTTGTGAATTAGATTTTTTTACTTTACTTTTCTAAACATCCTTATATTAAATCAATTACTAATTACCCCCCCCCCTAAAAGGTTATGAGTAAATGTAAATAGTTACTTTCCTACTCTGAAAATAATCCGATGTATGGTTTCTTTCAAATTGAATTTCATTAAATGGATTTCCAAACAGAGGCTGCATTTACCCTCTTGTCCTTTGTATCATACTGTCGTAAATAACTATATTATGAGCTCTCTGCTGCAGAAGAATGAATGGGATTTCGGGAACTGTTGTTCGTACTGTTTTATCATACCATTCATTGGAGTAACATGAGATGCAGGAATAGTGCTTTTGTTTGAGAAGCACTTTGAGGAATTAAAGTCTGAGTACAAAGTATACAAAGCAAACGGCAATGAGGAAAAAGTAGTATCAGCTGCATGATGCTTCAAGCTTAAATGGAAATGACATCTTCTTTTCTGATGGGGAACAGGTTTTCTGTCTGTTATTAGAAGATGCTGCACATGTAGCTTTGGAAGGTTGTGTGTTGAGAGAATGCCAAAAAAATAAAGAAATACAGTTTACATAGTATTTTGGTAACATTGTCCAACATCAGAACACTACCCAGCTCTAGGACAAGCAAGGTGTTCTGACTTCTACATAGTTACCAGTCTTTGAACCCTTTCTGCTCTTGTGGGATCAGGGTTAATGTAGATAAAGGAGAAAGGAGCATTTTTACCATAATTTACTCTTAGAAGACCAGGCCCGTTTTTGAGCATTTTTTACTACTTTACAATTTGCTCTGATAAATTACTTTTAAAACATTTTTGTGGCATTTTTTGTGACATTATTTATCACCAACTTCTTTTTTTACAATTATTTTTAATTACATATACATTATACAGCATTAAATTTTGTCATGTTTTACTGTAAAAATCTTTAGTTTTATAAAAATTTCAAAAATAGAGAGACTTGTGAATAAAAATTCTGAATCCCCCCCAAAAAAATCAAAGACAAGGTGAAAAATGTATTTTTAAAAAATGGAGAACATCTCCTAAACCTTATACACTGTTCCAAGGACTTTGAAAAACAAGAGCCATATCTCAAGTCTTGTATTTCAAGGGTCATCCCTTCTTCATGGCACAGATTTGGAGTCTGTAAAATGAAACTGAAAGACGATTGTACATTTTAACTTGCATTACCATACAATATGTTTCATAACTCTTGTCATATTCTTTAAAACACAAAATATGAAAACTAATAACGTTTTTAAAACATGCATGTTATATTTCAAATTAAAATTAAACAATAGGTGTGCCGAGTCATTCCTACTTAATTCAGAACAGCCCTGATTTTACCCCAGTGTGATTGGGATAAAACATGCATCAGGCAATTGAATAATGTAAACTTTGCTTAGGTGTGAATGTGTGTGTTGCCTTACAGTGGAATGTTGACCTGTCCAGGGTGTACCTGAGCCTCTCGCCCCAAAATGAGCTGAATATCCCCCGCGACCCCGAAAGAGAAAAAGGGGCTAAGAAGATGCGTGAATGAATGAATGAATTAATTAATATTTGTCAAGGTGTTTCTAAACCTTTAACTGTTAACTGCATAAAGCTTGAAAAACTATTTTGTAGCAATGTTTTGCAACGGGGTCCACAGGTTTGTTTTTGATTGCTAGTGGATCCGTTTATGTAAGATACACAATTGGTCTAGAGTTTAGCATGTCTGCAAACTTTGTTGTAAAGTTTAAAGGGGTTACTGAGGGGATTATGATAAATGATACATGATTATGCTTTTGAATTTTTAACTGATTCAGTGTGTGTCTTTGCATGCGTTAACAAGTGAGCGTTGCTTCTCAGCTCTCTTGGCTCTAAAACAAGGACTTTGCTCTGAGAAAACCTGAAGTAAATTTGGTGGAATATTGAAAATGTAATTTGAGTGACCTCAGATCAGATCTGCATTCAAAAACATAATTAAACATTAGCATTAGTGCCATTAATGTTATGTTTGGTAATTTTTCATATGTACATAATACATACAGCGATAATTCTTCAGCACTACATTAGCGTTGTAAATGTTTCATGATGAAAAGGATCTTATTATCTGGAGACAAGAGTAATGATGCAGAAAATCTAACTTTGACATCTCAGGAACAAAAAAAAAAAGATTTTGCTGAATTAATGTATAACAGTATAATAATGATATTTCATTATGCCCTAATGGTGTTTTTTATCCATGTATTTTCTTTACGCATTTACAATTATTTCTTGTCAAAGTTCTGTGGCTTTTCTGTTGTGCAATGGTAGTCACACTGGGTGAAAGGAAGGGTACACCCTGTACAGGTTGCCAGTCCATATTCCAAACACACTTACCGGCCACTTTATTAGGTATAGGTTTCTAGTACTAGGCTGGTCCCTTTTTGCCTACAGAACTGCCTTAATCCTTCATAGTTTAAACAATGTACTGGATCGCATCATACAGATACTGTAGATTTGTTGGCTGCACATCCATGACGAGAATCTCCCTTTCCATCACATCCCTATATACAATGGTCAAATGGTACACCAAAGTGTGCGGGATATAAGAAAAATATCCCCACACCATTACACCACAACCACTAGCCTGAACCATTGATACAAGTCAGGATGGATCCATGTTTTCATGATGTTGACACCAAAATATGACTCTACCACCCGACCAGGCACCAGTTTTTTAATCATTTATTTTCCAATTTTGGTAAGCTTGTGGAAATCGTAGATTTTCTTAGCTGACAGGGGTGATACTGGGTGTGGTCTTCTGGTGCTGTAGCCCATCTGCCTCAACGATCTACATGTTGTGAGTTCAGATGCTCTTTTAAATACCTTGATAATAGTGGTTATTGGAGTCTGGCCATTCTCTTCTGACCTCTGGCATCAACCCGCCATTTGCGCCCACAGAACTGCTGCTCATTGGATATGTTCTCTTTTTTTCAGAACATTCTCTGTAACCCCTAGTTATTGTTGCAGCAGTTTCTGAAATACTCAGTCCAGCCCGTCTGGCCTCAACAACCATGCCATGTTCAAAGTCACTTTTAGCGAAATGTTACATTACCCTTTTAATATTAAAGACTAGAGAGACAGGTTTGTAATGAACAGAAAAGAAAAACAGTTTATTGATGCATTAGGATAAACAGAAAAGCATTTTCTCAGAGGGGCAGTGTTCCTTTTTTTAAGAGAAACTGGCTAACATTATTTAGTAGATATTAGTTGATATTAATATTATCTGCAATGCTTGCGATTTTCTATCACATCACTTTCTTTCCCATTCGGATGCAACAGATTGTCTTGACCATTTCTTGTTGCTGCCATGTGATTGGCTTGTGATAAATTCCAATAATGTAACCTCCAAAATTTAACCACATTGCAAAATGAAAACATGTTTGATGTATAAATGTATGAAAAATGTAACAAAAGTATGTTTTCTGTTTTTATTTATATTTTTGGTCTTGATAATATTATCCAAAAGCTTTTTTTCTGTAAATCTGGGGATTTGTTCTATAGATGGCAGATATTCAAATATTTGAATCATGCAGTGCCTTCTAAATGAAGACTGATTGTTTATCAAAGGGTGGCAACTCTTTACTCGTTGAAATTAGAGTGCTGAACATTGGTATCCTAACCTTGGAAAAGTCCTATGTTATGCTTGTTCCACTGCGCTGGGGCATTCTTCAGCAGAACACAGGGCACATTAAATTGCTCTGGCCATTCTGAAGTGAATGACAGCTGAGAGGTTTCATTGATTCTCTGTCTGAGAAACAGCTGTTCCAAGAGCAGCTGGACTGGGGCTGCATGCTAATGCGGAGACACACTAATAAAACCAATGCAAACACAAGGCTAGAAATGTGTCGCATTATTCATCTGTGTTGAAGGACATGTGTAAACACAGCAATGGTGGTCAGAGGAGTCAGGTGGTCAGGTGAGACATTTCAATAGGCCGCTATTTCGTTTTAGAATTAGTAAGATTTTATTTTATTATTTATTATAATGTTGCACCTGTCATGGACTTTGTAGCCATTGTGGCATTGGTGTGATGACACATGGGAAAACAAATGATTTTCCCTGTGATATATATTCTAGGTTAACTCTGTGTACTTGGTGGCAACAGAGTGTTTTTGTAGTTAGCCACCAGATCTCCTCGCATTTCTAGAGGGATATTTTTCCTCTCCAATTCATTAAGAACTTGAAGCTGATGTGTTGTACTTTCCACAGATTTTTTATGATGTTAAGTTCTTGAGACTGACAACTCCTGTGCTTTTTCTTGAGCCTCTCCTTTGTTGCCTTGGCGATATGTTTTGGGTCATTGTCATGCTGGCATACCAATACATGTCACATTTTCATTGAGAGAAGTACTGCTGTCTGTTGTTCTCACCCAAGATTTGACAGTATATGCTAAACTATCACGCTGGCAAACCAAACTGATTGTTTAGTCTGACATCATCCAACACTTCCAGGGCCTGGCTCTCCACTCTCCTTTTGCTGCAGAATGATTATTGCACAAAAAAGATTTAAATCAGTTTTAAATCAAGTGAAATTCTACATCCTACATTAAATTAATAACAGTGAACAGTAAACACAGGCTATATATATATATATATATATATATCCAAGTCCAAGATAACATAATAAAAGTTAGAGCCACTGTGTCATTAAGTTTAAGACTTGTTTTCAGTGAGAGAACTGTTATTTTCAACCAAACATTTGCCAGTATATGTCCACTGTCCCTTTAGCAGACAAAAAAACACCCAAAAGTATAATACGCTCGAAAACATGTTTGACAGTTGGGAGTGGTATTTTTTGAAGGTTGAGATGGTATTTCTTCAGCTTGCTACCTGTCGATTGACCAATCAGTTGACTATTTTTTTTAAACAAAAGTCATGTTTAGGTTGTTATTCTACTGTTGACATAAACCCATTAGATTATTGAGTGCTGATTGGCAAAGTTAGCAGGGGGTCAAAAACTTACTCTCACTGTAAGTAATTCTCTCTATATAACCGACAATACTTTTGTTTAAAAATATCTTGGAAATATGTGGTTAAAAGTGGATGGTGTAATCGCACATAATAAAATATTTCCCTCGTTTAAAAAAGGTTAATCTTAAAAGGGTGCCTTCTAAAAAAAGTTGTGGTGTTGGTGAAGTGGCGCGTGTTTGGCGTCGAGTTCCACCCAGGGAGCCTCAGCGAGTGTCCTGTCCGTCCTGGAGTGAGTGTGCCTCTCTAATGAGCGAATGGGAGGGTCAGGCAGTGCGACAAATAAGGACACTGTTCCTGTACGGGCTTTCATTCTCACCATTATTTGCAAGTGAGCTTTTGACTCACAGCTGACTAAAATGCGATAATTACCCAAACAGGATTTCCTTGCGCCGCGTGTGTTTACGTCGGAATTATAAACTTTCCCAGTAAATGTAAGTAGTGTCTGCTTTGTCTCAATTGCTGTGACTTTGTAGGTGTGTGTTTGCGTGGTGTCATTTTGAAATAGGCATGTTTGATGTCATCTGAGTTTTAACACGCCATGTGGATCGAGTACGTGTAGCCGAAGGAGAGAGTGAGACCCCAGGCAGAGATTCTATGTTCAGCACTAATTTCTCATCTTTCTGATTCACGAAACATGTGTGTTGTGTTTTAATTTGCGAAACACTGGGACGTCAACTTTGTCAAACGCAAGCAATAAGCTTTTGAACAGTTTTCGGTTTTTAGTGAGTTACTTAAACTGAGGTGGAAATAGATAAATACGGGTTATCGTTTCAATAATGCTCATTATATTGTTTTAAGTCACTGACAGTGCAAACATGAAAAATACAAAATAATGGAGATTTATAAGCATTCGTATTTTGAACATTTCTATTGTACAGTTGTGTTTGAAAATGCACTTAACTTTTAAAAAAGTGTATTACTATACTAATCTCTTCAAATATTTATTTTTAAAAAACTAGTAAAGCCGAGTTTTTGGATTATCATCCACTATTTCAACTATAAATTACCGCAGACATATTTGTTTTGTTTTATTTATTTATTTCCCACCATCGATCAATTATTTCAAATTCAAGATGCATAAATCTGAATTCTATTTTTGATATCTGACTTGTAGATTAGGGTTGAAATTTGTTATTGTTGCATTTTATTGTTGTTTTTGTTGGACTTTTGTTATTGCATGCCACTTTATTATATTTACTATACATTTTCTAGTCTTTATTGTACAAATGAATAATACTCACCAGTAGCCATGATTTCAAAACAAATAAACCATTAGTTTATCAGATAAGTGCCCTAATAACATGTATATGTCTCTTCAACCAATGACTGACATAGAAGTAATGAACTCCTGTCCATTGACCTTTTGTTACCAGAAATTTTATGCTAACTTATATTTTATAGGTTAAAAAGGAAAATTCTTTCATTTAAATGTGAAAAATTATATAGAATTTTTTTCAATTACAATTTCAGATCTATTACATAATGCACTTAGATTTCAGAAATTCAATAAATTCATTGTTTTATTACATGAAGTTGCATTTACCACAAAGGGATCTTCTCTAAAATTCTGAGATTTGCAACAAAAGATATTGGTCCTAAAACGACAAGTGTTTCAAAATCCCTTGGTACAAGTGTTAAATTATTTAGCGCAATTAGTTTAACCTGTTACTTAAGAGCTCAATAACAACAGTCAGCGGTTGGTAACGGATCAGATTGGTTTACAGGAATCTGGCACACGGTCTCCAGAAGCACCTCATGCTGGAAACTTGCTCTGACCAGGAGTTTATTCTGAGGAGTGAAATGTCACACTTGACATTTTGCAATAAGACATTTCACGACATAATTGAAGTTCTAGATTAATTATTCACAATATTTGAAACACTTATCTTTTGATTTTGATTATCAAAAGATAAAGCTTTGTCCCGAAACAGGAGTAAACTGAAAAATAACATAATTTCAGCCCTCCTATATAAAACCCCATCAGCCATACTGTAAGAAGTGGTATTGAGTTACCAAGAACATCAGACAGTTGTAGAAGTGACGTTGTTTTCTATTTCCAGGTTTTACAGGAGCCCTTTCTCATGTGCCAAAGACGACATGATTTACTGTCTCAGATGGACTGTTTTCCTGTGGATCGTAAATTCCATTCTTTTTACCTCAGGAATGACAGTGAATGAGAGAATAGGTATGTGCACCATCACAAAGAGCTCCAATGCCAAACATTAGCTTATCTCTGTCCATTTACAAAAGGATTGATTTGAGGCAATTACATCTGTTTGATTTTTCCATGCCTAGTGCACAAGAAGTCAATGTTGTCTTGACCATGAAGTGGTCCTGTCATCAGGTTTAATTAGCACTCTGCTTTGGCTCTCCTGTTTGGAAACCTTGGGTGTAAATGAATTGTTTGTGATGAAAGATATCACACCCTCCTATACGAAATGGATGTCTAACTGGGCTATTTGAAATTCCTTTCTGCAAGAACATGGCTTCATGCCCTTGACCCATGTGGCGTTAGTCAGAAGGCTTTATCCGGTGTGTTATGTGTCCAATAAAATATTTTTATCGGCCCTATTCATATTAACCTGAAGCAATTAGGGGATATTATCCCAGAGTGTAAATGCTTATGAATGAGTGTCCTGAACAAGAGGACAAGGAAGCAATATTGTTGCCAGCAGAGTGAACTGCTATCTCCCCAGATTCACTGTGGAAGCATGACATCTTGGATGAGATTTTGAGAGGATTTACAGCACATATCCTTTTTTCTCAAGAGTCTGCTCTTTTCCAGCAGATTTGCTGATTTGTGGAATTCTTAAAGAGTGGGTCTTTAAATGTCAATCTCTTTACTTTTTGGCTTTTTTGTTTCACATACCTTTTATATCTGATCAAATCTCTGACCAAATATTTTTACTATAAAAAAAAATTAAACAATGCAGCTGGGGGTAGCAGAGTAGGGAAGTGGGTAGCACTGCTACTCGCTTGAGACCATTTGGGGGCCTTCTTGACAAGTTTGTTTGATTTCCTCCTTTTTGTTGTTTTCTCTGTCATTCCTTCCATGACATTTTAGAATTTTACATTTAATTAGATTAAACATATAACGATTTTGGGGACAAATGTTGAATAGTGGGAAGGAGCCCACTGCCCAAAAGGTGACTTACTGTACAACCAGTAAGGAACCAGTCCTCTGCAGAGAGGTAATGGTGGAAGGGACCACGCCGCTATAATGCCCTTGTTTTTGAATAAAGGGGTCAGGGACTGGATTTTACAAATCTATACTTGTCCTTGTATTAGTGTATATCAAAAAACAATGATGATTTGAATAAATACATAGTCTCACTCGACTTTCTTCAGGACATAGGTAGTCTCTCTTTTCATGATCTTGTCGAACAAAAACATTAAAGACAAGTGCAAAATTGGAAAGAAGAATAAGCAAGTATTGCTTGTAAGTAACTTTGTAAGTAGTTCCCAAGTGATTTTATGGCATTCTTTAGTTTTAGAATTACTGTGTGGTTTCTCTTTAATCACCACCTTTTAGCTACACTGGAACATGGATTAATTGGCTGCCCAGTATGTTCTACTTGGTTGCCACATGTTATACTGAGTTTTTTTTTCATAGGTTTAGTTTCTATACTCTCTACATACTGTTGTAAGTACCAATGATTCATTTTAGTGCAGTAAATAACTTGGCAATGTATTATGTAGAAAACTATGTACTTTATTACGTTTCAGAATGACTTCAATAATGTATAACATTCTTTTCCCCTGCAGATCATGCATGTCCACTTCTGAAGCTGGAGGATAAATGGCACACCAATGTGAACATTCATAGAGAATTCACAGGTACAAACAAAGAACGCAGTTTCCACAAACAGAAATCAACCATGGGTCATCCTCACAGAGTGCTGTTGTACATCAAGCTGGTTGTTTAAAACAGCTCTAATGTCACACATGGCTGAAGCTGACAAGAGCAATTCATTCGGCTAATTTTCTGGAGGAAACACAAGTTTCGCAAGATGTAGCTACTAGTAGCTGACACTTTCAGCATTTAAAAGAAAATACTTTTATTTTCTGAATTTAAAAACCTCAAGTAACAACATTAATAAAATAAGAATAACGTTGGTGTGCACGTCATATTACAGACTGTAAAACAAAAGTTGAGAAAGTTATAAATTTTAAGGCAGCCTACTAGATTCTTCTAGTTTTAAACACAATTTTGTTTTGAAAAAAGAACAGTTGAGAAGCGGAAAGAGAGAAGGGGGAGGCCAGGATGTTACGACAGGTTTTTACGACATACGTCCGATCTACCATTCACTGTACCACATATTAGGTTTTAATTGAATGTCAATAATTCAATATCTTACTATATTTATACATTACATTGTAGATAAGTCTGGAAGTACAATGAATGGTGTTTACAAGGTTTGTTTATGCTTGGTATGTTAAACTCAAGAAGAAATTATAAAAGACTATGTTTACATTGCTAGCATTTAAAAATAATAAAAGCATGTTTAGTAGTTTGTGCAGGGGAGACCATCAGTCACTTTAGCCTGAAGCCAGTATTGTTCTTTTAGCAGAACATGGTGCACATTATGTCAAGGTTATGTTCTCAATTCCCCAAATTTAAACAGATTCCTCTGTTGGTTGTTATGGATGAATGCAAATGTGTACAGGTAATGTATGTTTTTTTTTTCCTTGCACACAGGATTTGATCTAGCTGAGAAATTCTTCTTAAGAAAAGGCAACATAACCGACAGTGACAGGCTATTGTTTAGACTGGGAAGTAAACCCCTGTTTAAACCAACAGAGTAAGTCCTGCAAATGTGCTTTTGATATTCTTTCTCTTCTGTGAAAACAATCTAACTGTGATTGTGTAAGTTTCCATACCCATATGAGTGTTTACCTTGCTTGGATGTGATCAACGATGTGCAGAATCTTCTAGCATCTGGAGAGCAGAAGTAGGACAATTTGTCACACGATCACTGCTATGATAAGCATGTTATGATGGTAGTTTGAATTAATGCCCTTAGCCACATGTTGCATGTTTTGGTTGGCCTTTCTCATATAAATCTCTCTTTGCGACAAAACGCAGGTTGTCTTGACAAACATCTGCATTCTAGGAAAATGTCGTATGCATTTCCACCTCTGTCCAGATGTCTTGTGCTAAAGTGAAACATCTATTGATGGTTCGGTTGTGGTTGTACCTCACAAAAAAGGTTTTTCTGTGCCCCAGTCTTGCTTTCACTTGAGATAAGAACTTGTAGAAAAGCCTTGTAGAAAAGCCTTGCAGACTGTGCAGAAGCTTTTAATGGCATGTGGATATAGAATGACCCAGATATCACGAGATGATTCCCTTAGCTTTGGTTAGCAAGAATATACTGTGATGTGGAGCGTGAGACATTTTGAATAATTTGGACAGAATTCATTTGTGAACCATGAGTATTGGGCTCTACCGAGGAGAAAGAGATGTGACTTATGGACTACCGTATAAGCAGAGGAATCAAGCAGTAATGGAGTGCCATGTCCTGTATAATGACTTTAATAACTTTAAAGGGTGACGTCAAGTTCACAAAGAGGCTTATGTGTGTGTTTGATATGCTGGCATGTTCAATGTACATATATAACATGTAGAGTTTGTGTACAGTCATGGTCAAATGTTGAAACCACAGGAACCCACAGAGCACCATTGAGCTGTTAAGAGTTTTTAAATGGTTTACTGAGATCTGGTGTGATGGCTGTATTTGGAAATGGATTGATCATATACCATGTTCTTTTCTTTTCCAAGCATTCCAGTTGTTTGTGCACCTCCCAAATGGGATCAGTTTATGGCACAGTTTGTGCCTATAGTTATAGTTATGTGGCAGATGCTTTTATCCAAAGCGACTTACATTTTGAATGAATGAATGAACACATTTTTTTGTCAGTTCTTGCTTTCCCTGGGATTTGCATTGTTAGTGCAATGCTCTACCTGAGGTGTGAATCAGTGTTGCTAACCCCTTCTTTGTTTGTATGGTTATAAATAGATTTTTTTTCTTTTGCATATACTTTATGTTACAATTTAATTCCTATGCATAATAAGTTATGTCATATGCTCCATTTTGATGAATTTTGAAAATGTAATTAAAATTAAGTAATACAAACATACAAATTTCAAAGCCAGATATTTTACCTAATCTTTTTTGCGCTGTATTTAGTTTAGTGGCCTTATGACGTTTTGTGTAGAAAAAGAAACTGACAACACGGGACTGCATTACACAACAAGTCTTGTGTTTTTTTTTTAAGCTTTTGGGCTTATGGGCTTTTCAAATGTGAAAAAAAACCACTTCAGATTGGGCACTATGCGTTTATTTTTTTTTGTGCGGTATTTTTGACGTTTATCGCAATTTGTAACCAAATGCTTCAAAAATAAACATTAATTCACAGATAAAATTGTAATACCTTTAGTAATAACATATTCACGATGGATTACATAATGCTCACTTCTTTTAAAGCCCATGCACATTTTCAGATTGTGTTTAAAAAAATAAATACTTCGGTTTGCCAGAGATCTGTTCTTGAAAGAATCTAACAACTTTGTGCACATACGATTCACTTGCCCTCTGAATGCTGTTCATCTGAAATAAAATGCACAAAATAAAATGTAAAAAAATGAATGTAAAAAGAATTTAGTTGGTAGAGGACGTTTTGAGAAACAAAACCTTTGTTTCGATCAGACCATTTTTAAATAGTGGAAGACTACTCTGTAGCCTTTACAACATTTAGAATTTAAACATACCACCATACTTCACAATTGGTTAAATCATGTGATTAGAGTAGATGGCATGCACACTTTAGATTCTCACAGACGGTAGTAGGTCATCCGGGTAATTTTGCCTACTGCTTTTCACCTACTTTTGGTTTGCTTTGCTCAGTTACTGTTTTTCCTAGTTTTTGGATGGGCTTTTTGTGTTTATGTATAAATATTTCTCTCTGTAGGACTATAGCACATTGAAAAGTGATAATTCTCATGTTGATGTTGTGTTACATCATAGTTCTGATTAATAGAATATTCTGTATGATTTGAAAACACCTGCCAGTTTGGGCACGGATCTCCAGCAATCTGACGACAACTCTTGTGTCTTCTTACATTTGACCAGTGAAAACTAACACCTCGTCATGTCTACAGGGAAAGGGTGGATATTTTTAGCATTTTTTTCTTCAGCTGTAAACACAGTGCTTGCTCTCCTGAACCCTGGAGGGGGAGATGGGTCAGATGATTTGTGATGTGTTGCTCTATCTAAGTGGTTTTATGCCAGGTTTTTTAGTGCTGTTCTGATTGGGCAAACTCTGTCCCTTTTCTCTGCTGGAGGTGGCTTGTGGTTCTGAGGGAGGAGCTTATCAATTTTCAAGGATCTCTCTCACTCCCTCCCTCCCTCCCTCACTCACTCTTTGTCTGTGTATGAAGGACCTCAAGATACAAGACTTACGTCATTAAAGTGAAAAAGATACAGACACAGTGAGAGGACTTGTGTCCCCGTAATGCTGGTGAAACTAGTTTACACACAAACACCAGTGAAGCTGAGTTCTGACAGGTGATGGCGTTAGTCAGCTGGCTGTGTCTAGGGGTATAGAAGGGGGTCAAAGAGCTCCAAACATCTCTCACTTTACTCGCAGGAAAAGCAGCAAGGCTCGTCGTCATGTTGATCCAGCCACACGGGAAAGGGAAACTTCTACACACCAATACTATTTTCCACTTGATCTTTCATTGATTGCCATGCTTAGATTTGGTAATTTCGTGCTTCATTTGATTTTATAAGATAGGGGTGTGAAAATTACCTAAAAACTGATTAAAACAACAGATGATGTGCAATCTACTTGTGAAATAGACTTTATTGTGCAAAAGTCAAGGCAGGTTTAAAACAAGCTTTGAACAAAATATTCTTTTCGAAAAATAAATAATTGTATCAGTTCATTAATTAATTTTTTTTTCTAATTATAATGTTGGCAAACAAAATAAACTTTTTTTTCTTATCATCAATAGCCATGTTTCCCTCCAAAGACATAAATTACGCTTCTATTATTCAACGAGTCCAAGAGAACAAAATCATCATTTTCTGACAACTGATGGCAAATATTAAAAGAAAAGGAAAGTTACTGCATAAGGCCATTTTTTGTATATAATAACGTGAACATGTAGACGAACTGGAATATGTGCAGTCAGGTGGCTCTTTGGAAATGCAGCTGGTCAAGACAGTTCTTGCAGGTCCTTAGACTTTGGCTAAGGAATTTTCTGCTCATCGTAGGGCTGGAGAGTGGTATAATACTAAGTGTCTGCAGGCAGCAGTGAAGAATGGTGGAGGTTTCTGCAGATTTGGTCTCAATAGTGGTCAAATAGTGATCTCAATGCTGAGATATTCTGGCAGATTCTCATCATGCAAAGACATCAGAGAGGTCTATGACTGGTCCTAATTTCATAGACTCTAACTATACAAACAAAATATTTAAGAACTGTCTTCAGTGTAAATAATAACAAAATGTATGGAAGCAAGGCATGACCCCCACAGTGCCCTGTTCTCAACATCATCGGGTGTGTCTGGGCTTACATGAAGAGATAGAAGCATGTACGAAAACTACATCAGAAAAGGAAGACCTTTGGTCTCCAAGATGCTCTTACCAGTCGAGTTTGTTTAAACGCTGTGTCCAAGTAAACAAAGAATTGCTGCAGATTTGAAGGCAATTTCCTGTTCATTCACTTCATTTTGTTGCATTTCGAATTCATTCTTTGTTTACCACTTTTTGTCACATCTGCATAAAACTTTTACACAGTATTTTTACACAGAATATTACGAGTATGAGTAAAAATGTTGGTGAGACTGATACAAGGTGCAGAAAAACATGTATAGAAACATGCCATATACTACTGCAGATGAAACATGCCAGGAAAAGAAAACATTGTACCTTCACACTTAATGTAATCAGACACAAATAGACACGTGATCTAATTACATCACATTCTCTTGAGGGTCTAAGGTTTATTAACTTACATAGATATGAGTTTAAACAAATGGTCCACTGTGAAACATTTAATTGCACTGGCAGAATTTGTTTGCTTATTAGTTTCATGTTCAGTGATTAGTTAATTATAAGGGCTGCATTAAACTGTTACATCTCATCATTTTTGGCATATGGCCTCCGGTGTTCCTATTTAACAGCTCAGTGAGAAAGTGAATTGATGTCATGGTGCTCAGGTTGGTGTGTCTGTGTTCTGAAACATTGCACTCTCTGATGAGGTCTCGTTCAACCCAAGTCCATTCCACCGGCTGGTCAGTTCAACTCTTCATCTTTTGTACGAGGATGTCTGTTTCCTTGAGGCGGAGTTTGGAGTCCTCATATCATTCTAAATTATCACTCGACTATTATAAATGCAAAGTGTTTCTTTACAATTTTTTTAAATATGATGTTTTCTTACGCAGTTTGATTGCAGAGAATAGGTGCCAATTCGTTGTAGAAAAAAAATAGTTTAGGCAGCTTGAAGAAAAATCTGACAAATTAATAAATTTCTGAAAAATTTCAAAAATAAATTTCTGACAAAAACTACTCAATTACAATAATGTGGATATTTGTAATTAGCTAATTTACACCACTGGCTAGAAGACTCTTGCCATCTTTAGTCTTAAGAAGTTTGAAACATGAATTGAGCTATTTTGGTTGGATAGCTGGTTTCTTTAAATACGAGTATAGTTTTCTATATGGGTTAAATGTCAATAACAGAACATTTATACAGTTAACAGACACTTTTATTCAAAGTGACTTCAGATTTGGGAGAAAAGTGCAACAGGAAATTTGTAACAAAGTTGGCTAATCATAACAAGTGGTCACAGAGGAGGATCAGAATTCTTTTATCTGATAAGTTTATATATGATTTTAAGCATATAGGAGCATATATTTATTTAAAAATTATGTATCTTTAATATTAAATGCAGATTTGGATGGCTATACTCTTATTCTTGAAGGCCCGAATGAGAAAATAGCTCCTACTGTAACTAGACATGTTCAAATAATCCCACGGAAAGGGGAATAGTACAGTTTTTGACTGTAATTTAAATCACTGTATTTGATGCAGCATACATTGATTTCAATGTTTCTATGTTCTATAGATCTGTGTTCCCAAATGGACTTTCCCATGAGTATTCCATTATTACCACTTTCCGGCTCAGAAAAACCACTAAGAGGGACCGGTGGTTTGTTCTGCAGATCTTTGATAAAAGTGGAGACACACAGGTATGTCATGAATATAGTGGTTCCCTCGTATAGATCATTTTTATGTGCACTTCTGCTTCTAATGTCTCAGACGGGTTTCTGACAGTCAAATGTGTCTTCTTCAAAATCAGCTTAATACCTAATATTATATATTACAGTGTGATGTACTGTTAAGTGTATGGTTGTTTTGAAATAGAATTGGAAACAGATTTGAGTTTATATGAAGAATTCATCTGGACTTTTCATTTATACTGGATAAATCATACTGTTAAGCATTGCGTTATGTTCGCATTGCTCTTTTAAAAATATCTTAGTGAATTAAGAATGCACGAAATTTGGTGAGTCACCTTTTTCAGTGATTTAATATACATTTTTCAATGGATAGCGTTTTTTAATCAAGAGTATCCTCCTTTACACGCTGTGTTAACCCCTGAACTTCATTATTATCCCATTAACTGTCCTAATGACCATTCTCTCTTTTTATACAGGTTTCATTAATAGTTGATGGCGCAAAGAAATCAGTGGAGTTTTTGGCCCAGGGTTTTTTGAAGAACAGTCTCTTGTACGTGTTCAAGAACCGAGACCTACATTCACTCTTCGATCGGCAGTTTCACAAACTGGGAGTATCTGTGGAGAGCAATGCTGTCTCTATCTACCTGGACTGTGAGTTAATTGAGCGTCAGGTGACTGCTGAAAGATCTGGGCTCAACCTCAGCGGACGTACTTTCATCATCACTCGCGTGGAGGATGGACGGCCAGTGGATGTAAGTTATGTTCTGATGGGTCTAAACAGAGGTCTTAAATGGGAATATATAGGACATGGATGCTAAGACCAGTCACTGTTGATGGTTAGACATTTTTTTGCTTTTTTTTTAAGTTATCTGGTTTTAATTTAGTGCTAGTTTGCACAACTTTGTACACTGTTTATAAAACTGAAAATTGGCCCTTTAAAAATAGTGAAGGTTGCCTTGAAATGTTTTTTTGTTCAATTTGATCAATTATGCAAAAATTTGGGTGATTTGAAGGATTTTTGATGGTCTTGATGGACTGAGAAATACTAAGCAAATAATGCTTCTTTTAATATATACCACTTGGATTTCTGCAAATAGTTTGTGTTTAATTCGTCTGTTATGTGTTCGTGCATTTAAATGTTCATTTTGTTCCCCAGGTTGAGCTACAGGAGATTCTTATCTTCTGTGATGCCAGAATAGCTGATCTAGACAGATGTTGTGATTCTCCTGGAGCTACGGTGAATATATTTTGGTTTATGATGTAGCATTTTTGATATATAGACTGGATTTATAGAAGGGGTGTGTTCTACTGGTTAATCACAAAGAAGGTGTGGGCAGATCGCGTGTCATTAACAAGTTGATGTAAATTACGAAGATGTCAGCCAAACATCGGTCTTCAATATCCTCCAACCGTCATCTGTGAAATTTAGCAAAATTTAGTTTTGGTGATGGAATTGCATTGGGAAAAATAATAATATTTTTTTAAGTGTATTTTTTTTTTTAAGTGGAAACTTTCAAGTTTCAGAATGAAGCTAAAGCGAATACATATCTCTTTTGCACCTGAAATAAGAGGTAGATTTTATGTGGAAAATCTATTAATAAATAAATAAATTCAATCAATCAATGTATTGTTCTACTATGATTTATCTGGTCTGGCCCACAGATGCTCAATTTGTGCATTATGCAGCCCACTGAAATGACACTTTTGCTCTTGCAAGCTAGTAAGGCAGCCTCCAATTTATTTTTTTAAACTGATTCCATTCAGTGCAAGCCATCAGAGAAAGGAAATGACAAGACATATATGGGTTCCTGCATTTATACATGCTACATTAGCATGTAAAAAAATCTCAA
Organism: Danionella cerebrum; assembly: GCA_007224835.1. Classification (NCBI taxonomy): domain Eukaryota; kingdom Metazoa; phylum Chordata; class Actinopteri; order Cypriniformes; family Danionidae; genus Danionella; species Danionella cerebrum. The sequence goes on along the minus strand of SRMA01018784.1, from coordinate 22,586 downwards.
GATATTCAAAATAATAAATATTTTGCATGTTTTATTGTAGGTAGATCATTTTGTCTAGGTCAAACCAAAAACATTGTGGGCACCCCTGGTCTACAGTACCCAATTATCATTTCCATATCCATAGAATTAACAGTGTTCTTCTGAATTAGAATGTGGCAATGGAATCTATTATATTGGAAAGCTGTAGTGATTTTGCATTCTTCTTGGGTTGATGAGTTCCACTGTGGCCAAAGCCCTTCGGGGCATCCTTTTAGCTTGAGTTGCTCCAGTCAATAATTTCTGAGTAATTAAAGGCAACATCCTGTCTTAAACGATTGGATTAGAGAAAATCCACTACTCAGTTCAATGCTGTAATTGGTACATGGTCTTTACAGTTGTGTGCTAATCCTCTCCTCACAGTCGTGGGGATAATGTTTCCTGAGCATTTTCCTTGTGGAATTACACAGGTTCAAATGGCCAAAGGGGGTCAGTAAGATAAGTGGGCAACAGTGGGAATTTCCCAAGTTGACATCTCTTAAGGGGAGGCTGTTAGCCAGACTGTTTACCAATGGTAAACATGGACACATCCAGGAATGATGGGGAAAATTCCCATAAAAACATAGTTTTTTCACTTTAAATCCTCTTTTTGTTTCCTTCAAGTTCAATTGAACACAGTGGAATATGTTTTAAATGGAAAATACTTTGAAACAATATGTTTTAAAGGCATTATGAAACAAGAGCACCCAACATAAACTCTCCCAACAGAATATCATCCACACTCCATTCAGAAATGCAGCCAGTCTAACTATCACACCACTACACTGCCCATTGAAATATTTATTTTTTTGCAAATTTGTTTGATCTGATGTGCAAAAGCTAGCACTTAAATAAGTGAAAAATATCCAGCCATAGACAGACCATTGCACAAATTAATATTGTTACAATTTTCACGTGATATGTTTATATCATGCATGCATAAAATCCCATATTCATGGATTTCAAAAGGGGATAATTGATTAACGTGGTTTAGATTTGACCAATTTAGCATGGTTTCATGTACTTTATTTCCAATTTGTCTAGTGTGAACCCGTGGTAACTCACATCCCCACTTCGGTTCCTCCAGTCACAGGATACCTTCATAGAATGCTATCCATGCCAGCCCAGCTTCCAACAGATCAATGCCACTGTCCAACTCCAAAGGTAAGCCCAATTCATAAAGGTATTCTTTAAAATGAATGAGTAAGCACTCTACAATGGCTCTTGAGGTAATGCGGCATGCAAAATTAATAGCTGATTAAAGCATATTTATGCCAGTCCTTATTTCTGGATGAAAGCCAGAGGATGAAAAAAGCTTATTAGAAGCAATTTAGACCAAATAAGGGGTTGTTTGGCCACAGACATTCACTTCATCAGTGGCTGATGTTCAGCTAATCTGTCCTGAAGTACAAAAAGCCAGAGTTCAAGCCAGCATGACTCATAGAATTTTGATTACTTCGTTTTAGACCTGATATCGAGACGTTTTAAGTATTAAATGTACATATTGTGACTTGGAAAGGGTTTGGAAGGACTTTTGTGTCGAAAAGTGTAACAATTAGGATTCTTCTGTGAAATACACATGTTTAATAACACATACTTCCGTAGTTGTATAGCCAACGATTTTTAAACAAGAACAGATACAGAAATATTTGACAAATAATGAGATGACAACAATTTAGGCATAAAAGTATGTTCAAAATTTGGATGTATCATCAATGAACCAAGTTTTGGAGTGATACGGGGTGCTTCTTTGTTTACCATTTGCTTTAAGCTGCTCTTTTGCAATTCCCTTTTTCTCAGCTGAAGTCGCAGCAAATAGTTTTGTCCCCTTTGTGGCGTCACAGTGAAACTGCCGGAATGATTGGTATTCTCGCCAAATGAACAGCTGATGATATGTTTGTTGAGAACAAATGGCATTAAGTCATTAGCTTAATGAGTGTGTTGTGTTTTGACAGAGATGTTTCTTGACAGGAACACTTGTTTGGGTTGGGGTCAGAAATTTGGAATACCTTTTGGGTACAAAAAGCTAATAAATCACTCATGTTCGTGAGATCACTTTCCTATGGATTCAGCCTTGTTTTTTTAATTGATATGGACACTACCATTTGTGGAATTATTTTGCATTGTAATTTGTCATTTCTCTCAGATGTGTTAGGATTGAAAACGGGAAAATAAACTTTTGATTTTAATTTAGGTTTGTTCTACATTTAAGTGTGTTTAATGAGTTTTCTTGCATTATATGTTTAAGTAATACTGGAGATGTGATTGCATTCATGAGGGACATTTTCGGTTGTTGTTACCTGTATAAGTCTGCAGTGTTGTCATGTTAACAAAATCTCATTGCAGTCATACTCAGAATTTGTGCTTGTTTTCTGGAATGTTTTCTTGGAACTATGATGATGGTAACATTAATATATGCCACCTGAAAGTTAAGGGGGCTCATTTTTTTAAGTGCCCGTATAGTCCATAAACTTATGTTTTGGTTTTTGGAAACTCCAAAAAAAAATTCCAGTAAGATCTGATGATTCAACTTTTGGACTGTTTTTATTTACTTTTTATTTACTTAAAACTCTTTGCGGTATTCCAGGATCATATTCAACACTGATGACCATTTGTGGGAGTTAGGTCAATGTGTTCATTGCTGGGAGTTTGTCAACTACTCTCCAGTTTTAGAATGATGCATTCTCATATGTCTGTCATCTGACTTTTGTTCATTAGCATATCATTTTGGGAAGTCTGTTAACACGATTAACATGAAAATCTCAGTATAGTTTCGGGTCACTCATTCACTTTAAATAAAACCATGAATTAATGTTTTTGTTACACTTGAACATTTGTAATCTGCCTCAGAACTCAAAAAGATGGAATAAAATATACTTTATCTTTGTATAATTGAGCTCTTCTGGAGATTATTTGCCAGGTCTTTCAGCATCAGTTGAGTAAAGTGGAAAAATACAGTCCAGTAGTATAGGTCCACCCCACTCAAATATTTAGTTATGCATTTTTGTATTCACTTTTGTCAGAACCGTGATCTAATGGTTGATGTTATAGACAATTTTTGTTGACTACCATCTACCTCTAAACAAGACAACTTTTGAGTAAATTTTGCAAACACAGAACCTATTTTCTGAAAATGAAAATCTGAAAACTGAAAATCACTCCCAGCTGTTACTGTAGCCACTAGCCATTAGCTGCGATCAGTCATGGCACCAATCAAAGATAGCTGTTGCACAAACACAGAGGCGTTCACTCTTGTAAATTCACATTTCACCACATGCATCTGCCTGTAAGTATGCGACTTTCTTAATCAAGGAATTTTTAATAAGTGGCAATTAATGAATTACACATTATCAAGATATTCAAATATTTGCTGTGTTTTTGGTGGAAAAATTAATATATTAATAAACTCAGAACAATTGTAGATGATATAAAATACTTTTTTCTTATTCTTCAAAGGAATCTCGTCTTCAATAAACAAGTACTGTTCAATCAATCATGTGCAGGTTGCCATAAATTGTTTGTCAAATATGTTTGACACAACGTCCATTGGTGCAGTTTGCAGAGTTTATTTACATTTCCACAAACTATATAGGGCCCTCCAAAAAGTAGTGAAAAAAGTAGTGTTATTGTTACTAAGAAAAACTTTTATCAGCTTCAAGGACACAAATATTTTAATGACTTTCTAGACAATTTGACAGAATTTTCTAAAGTCAAATATTTGTGCTCGTTTGTCATTGGACACAATGAAGCACTCCATCTGGACACACTTAATTGGTCTCAGAGCTCACAGATATGGACTAAAAACAAGACTTCCATTTATAATTACACTGGGTTGTGTTAGCGTTTGCCATCAAGAATCAATTATTCTTGCATTTTTATCTTCTAGCCATTTTCTTGCTGCTCATTAATCAGTGTTCTCTGTCAAAGCAGTCTGGACACATATAATATGTTGTCCATTTTAATATTTGATCTAGTTATAAAACTTTTCTGAATGTTTAGTGGGATGAGACCATATTGACAGTGATAAATCTAAATTTTGAAGCTGTAATTAGTGTGTTATTTGCTGTTTGTGTACTCATTTAATTCCCTATTAGGTGGCTGCTTAGTTTTGCACAAGAATTATAATACATTTCTTGCCAGGTTCTTTTTAACAACTTAGTTTGGAAAACAGTTTTAAAGAAACATATCAAAGAGACTAATTTAGTTTAGTATGGATCTTTGGATCTCGAAAGCCATTAGGAGAGTACAAATCCAACAGATTGAGATTGTGTGAGGATACTTTTATTATTATTATTAGTTCTGATATTTCAAAGTGCTAATTGTTGTGAACATTTGTCACTCTGGCAATCCAGTTTTGTTTTGATAATCAGTCATTGATTATTGTTCCTTTACTTCACTTTAATTCAACATCCAGATGCTTCACCACATGCTCAATTAAATTTTACTTCACATACGTACATTTTTTTCAATTTAATACGTTTGATAATTGCAGACATTGCAGACATTCTCTTTCTCTTTTTAATTTAAAATTATTTTATTTGTTAAATATATTTTAATGTAAACCCAGCTGATCATAAACTTACATTAAAATTAGACATCTCTTCAGGATCATTTTGATGAGCAAATGACACTAAATCGAAAGTGCACGAGAGCCTCAGTTATATGATTATTACAAGAAAAACAAGAGGCTCTTTGCTTTATGCAAAAGTGTCTCAAAATGTAGATGCTTCTTTTCTCAGCAAGAATCTATATTAAAAAGATTGTATGCTTTTTTCCAGGTGTGTTTACTTCTAAGGTTGTTCATGAAAGGCAAATTGCGGCTAGATATCTGCTTTTTATGCATTTTGTGTCTCGCTTCCATCAATGGCAATGTAACTCTGGAAAGATGTACTGGGGGAAAGGAAAACTTGGTTTGAGTCTGAAACCACATTCTGCCTTTCGATTTGAATCTGATTATATGATCATCTTTCCAAACAATACAGAAATACAGAGGAGTTTGTTTCAAAAACGCCATAACTTCATTTTGATTAATTTGAGTAAAAATGTGATTTCTTTTTTCTTTTGTGGTTTGAGGAAAGCCTACAGTTTCTGTTCCAAATTTTCAAAACACATCCCAGTCCGACAAACATAAATAATTAAAATCGTGATTTTAGTATTTAATTTTTTTTCATAAAGACATAATTTTTCCTAAAGTGGCTGGTTCCAGAATAGATTGGTTAAATATGCAGATATTGGACTTACTGCTTTGAACCGCGGAGTTATCCACTGCCAGTTCACGTGACACGCATTCTCTTATTTTGCCTGCCAGGGTTAACTTTTGGAGATCTGCACTGGTTTTTTTTTTGACTGTTATAAGTTTTAAAATGGCCTGATTCCATTCCTTCTTCATGGAATGATTACAGAATGATTCCGAACTATTCTGGATATCTTCTGGCATTAATGTTTTCACGTGACAGATGACAGTCCTCTTGATTGCCTCATCTTCTTTGTTTGTGAAAAAATGATTTTTGCTTTTTGCCTCTACATTGATGCCATCCTTGAAAACTTTCAACGAGACAAGGTTACTTGCTGCACTGTGTCTGGTTAAATGGAGTTTTGTCGTTTAGTGAAATAATAATAATAATAATAAATAAAAAAATATATAGATTGCCGTTTATTGCTATATGGAAAGAAACCAGGTCACAGCAGGCATTGTGTCTTTGGGAAAAAAAGATTATGGGCTTTTCAAATAAAAATACACTTCAGATTTGGCACGCGGTCAGTTTTAAATGGTGTTTATGACATTTTGGAACCAATTTCTTCATATTGTTCTTAAGGCTAGTATTTGAATCTACTATAGAGCTCACACACAATTTTCCAAATATTGTGTAAAGTTACAACTCCTGGCTTCAAACAGAGCATTAGCGTTATGAAAGAATGATGTGAAATGTATCGGATGAGAAAATAAGCACAGTCTTGCAAGTTTTGATTGATAGCTTATGCTCTGTTATCATAAATTATAGAAAAATTGTGCTTTAAACAAAAGCTTTGCTGGTTGATCTTTCTGTAAAAAGACAATGTAGGCTGTGTGGGCATATTTTGAGAATCTTCCACATTTGCATTTAGCGTACAAGAGCTGCGAGCATGTGATCCTCCAGTTTAAGTTCAAGCTTAAGCCAGAGAGGCTCATCCCCAACACCCTGAGAAGATCCTGACCCACATTTCCTCTGTGTGGGAATTCATGGATGGGAAAAAGTACATCAGAAATAAATGAGGCACATGTATTCATGACTGGGGATCTTTTCACAATCTGGTTCTGCTGTGCTATTGATTCCTCAAAGAGAAGCATTTGAATATCACAGACAAGACTGCGGATATCAAAGGGATGTTTCAGGCTTTGTGTTGGTGAAGTAATTCAACATTGATCATTCTTAGGGTATTTTTTGAGGAAAAGAAATGTATAATTATGGAGGGTTGCTCAGAATATGAAATGGTATTCTTCGTTTGTTCCAGTACGTTGAATGGAAACGGTGACAATATTAAACTTCTTACTATATTGTTTTGACTTGCATCATCCAGTATTTCTATAGTGATTGATAATTGGATGAATCCGTATTTCAGGATTGACTGAATTCACTCGAGGGTATTTCTTCCTTTTTTGATTTATGATTCTTTAATATTTTACTTTTTTCCCATTTTGCTCAAAAACGTGCTCCCTTGTTTTCTTTTGTTTACTAAATTTTTTAACAGAAGAACCCCCCCCCCCCAGCTATACCTGTATGCCACCACCCCCACCCAGTCCTCACCCAGTCTTCCATCTAACCATCCATACACCCATCTGTGTTTATGTTTTTATTGATGGGAGAAGATGGCTTTATTTTTGCAGTTGAGTTCAAACAAGCATTTCTGGTATTTTTAGTCTACTAGCACTTTTCGTAGGACTTATTGTATATTTAATTCAAGTCATTTTGGTGATTTTCATATTAGAGTGGATTTAAAGAAATATAAAATAGCTGTGATTTTTAAAATTACATTCCTGGAGGTTTTTAATTTTATGTTGTAGTTATTTACAGCATTCATTACCAACAGGCTGTTAAATGGGGTGCAGAAAATCTTATAATATGAGATATAATTTAAGCAGTTTGATTTTCAAGCCACTATTTATAAGCCAAAGCATCCTCAGTATATCTTTTCCTGATCGACCCTTGCACTGCAGATGTGCTGGAGTTTCACTCTATTAACCCTCACTCTAATGTTTTCAGGCACGTTAAACAGGGTTACTCTGGGTCTTGAGCTTGTAGTCTCACAATTATCTAGTAATATTATCCAGCTCTGCAGCTGCTGGCCAGTGTGGACAGCTGTAATACGCCTGGAGAATCTCAAAATCTCCTGCTCAATGTGTCCAGCAACATACCCATCTGCATGAAAAGACAGAGTGCTCATTTTGGATAAAGATAGATGCCAATCCAACAGATAACAGTTAGCTCAGTGTGCCAGAGAAACCATTAGTCTGTCATTAGGTTCCTTACAATGTCTTCATGGACAATTATTTGTCATCAGTGTCAAAACTGCACTTGTAATAGAACACTCTTGGTCTGTGATGAACACACTATGTGGGGATACATGTAGCATTAAGCATTATTGTTTTTATGAATATTGGATGATATTTGCCAACTTTGTCCAGATGCTCCTCCTCGTTTCACAAAGCTGCATCCTTTAGTTTCTGAACGAGAATCGAATTATTATGTCCTTATATGAAAAGTGATTTAAAATCTGTCTTCAGTTCTAGCATACATTTGTTCGGGGAATCACTGGTATTTCTGCTGTGATCACTTCTTGACAATTACTGTTGTGGCAAATTGCTTGCTGTGGCACAGCCACTGGTGTGTGCAGAGAATTCCAAGGGTTAAATAGGGAAAAATTTAAATTGTGCTCAATATTACAAAATAATTGGAAAAATCTAAATTTCTGGTTTAATTTTCAGAATGTTGGTATGGTTTCAGATAAAGATTGTTCACTTGTATGAAAATGGTTCGGGATTGCGTCATTTTACATTGAACAAGCCGGTTTTCGCTAATTTCACTAAAATTATTTAGCTTTAACATCATATTTGAATTTTGTCTAAACTAAAATCTGAGAATCGCTTAGCTCTTATTTAGTGTCATGTAACATAATTTCCTTCACTATGCATTTAACCATGTATAAAACATGATAGAAATAATTTCTATCATGTTTAACCAATTGATTAATAGTGTTTTCTGAAACCTTTAGAGATCATTCTTAAGGATTGCCGGTGTTTTGTACCTGTTTTTACTTACAATAAATGTCCATAATTGTTTTCCTGACTCCTGCTTGTTCTGTCCTTGACAGCCATCAGTATAATGTTGATTACAAATACAACATGTAGGTTTCAGAAAGCTTATTACCTTTGAAATTTCTGGTTTTAAACAAGCATAACTAGAGTTATGACACATCAATTGCAAGGTAATTCAGTATAATATGTGAGAAAATGTGAAATCGTCTTTCAGTTTCGCATACAGACTCCAAATCCGTGTTATCAGTGCCACCTATTGGGCAAAAAAAGTGGTACCCTTTGGAAGTACAGGATCTGTGAGCTTGAATTGCAATTGTTTCATCACTGTTTAGTCTTCATGTGTTTATAGTTAATATTTAGTGAGTTAATATTTTTGTCACGAATAAACGTGAATCAAACAGACCTAAAATGAATCTTTGAATCCCTTTGATCTAGAGAGCTTTCAATTGCATCTAGCTACAAGTTAGTGGTTTAGAGTCCTTGTTGCTGGCCTTGTGGTCTGATAACACACTTCAAAATGCTTTTCCAATATATCTGAGCGAGAGAGAGAGAGGGTGTGGGATTTTGACCACCACTGGATCTTCAGCAGATGCATATAATCTTCTAGAACGGTTCATTTTATCAAGGGCTGTCTGGAGACCTGAAATCAGATTAGAGTGATTGGATCTTTCCCATCAGCCATTTGGGATTAAAGGGTGGCAGGCCATGGGGGATGCTGTGCACAGATTCATGGGCCCTCACGGTTTCTGGTAGACTGAGCTTCTGGATTCCTAATCGAAGAGTGTGAGAAAGGGATTTGATTGAGGGGAATACTACTGGAGATGGGCTTTGGATTTTGACTCTGGACATTTAACAAAGTGAAAGTTTTCAGAATAATTCTGCCATTTAATATTGTGTTTTATTCAATTGGAACCAGATGTATTTCATGTTTAATTGTACTGGCAAAGAATTACTGCTGCATCTGAAGCCATGACTATTCTCTGAGTTACAAGAGGAAGTAAATTGACTCCTAATGGTGGTACAAATGCTAACTTTGGACATGTTACTTTTAATCCTCAAAAGTGGTGATCAATATTCCACAAAATTTTTTTTTTCTTTCTATTGTACTAGTTATAATGGAACTTGTTACTTTCATTAATCTCACATGCACCATTTTGTAATTTCCAAAAGCTTTCCATCTTTTGAGATGATATTTTATTTTTCCCTCTTACCCAGTCAGGGACAGTGCCAAGGGTATAGTGGCCCCGTCTTTGATTATATTGCTATTGCGACAGGCAGGTTTACAGCCTGTCTGATAGATTTAGCCAGATTTTGAGAGTGTGTTTAGTCTGAACAGCCTCCCTTGTCATTCAAGGGGTCATCAAAGTGTCTCCAAAAATCCCATTGCTGTCAAATCTGATTGAGCCTTGATATGAAAAAGAACTTGCTTGTCCAGCTTTTGTTCTAGCTGAATTTTAAGACGGCACTGGATGATTTGGGTTCGTTGTGTGCATCTGCTTTGATTTGTGCTGCAGCACAGAAACCTAGATGTATGTATAGGCTGATCAGATCTGCTTTACATCTCCTAATGATGAAAGTACTTTGGGAGGCCCTATGCAGGTTTCGGAATGGTATGTAGGAAGAAGCTTGTGACTGAATTTAATCATTTCTATTTTTACTATTATTTCCTTATTTAGGCATAGATTTACAATAATTTACATATAGATATAAAGATCCTTGATTTTTTTGCATTTCTGCCTCCTTCAAGCAAGGGTGAGACAAAATTCTGTGATTATTTTGGCATGTCAAACTTTTATCCCTCTAAATGTTGTAAATCCCACAGAGTCAGCAATTGATAGATTTCCGTGTTATGGTAAAATGGCTTAGACTCAATTGTGAGCCCATCAAATGTATGCAAAGTATTGAGATAACTCTCATCTTTTACAGAGAGATGGAAAGTTTCAGTGTGCCTAAAGATAACATATAGATGTTAAATATGTAAATATTGTATTGAATATAGATGTTTTACTGTATAACTGTTTTTAAACTGTTAACCACAAAACGTTCACAGTAACGTCTGCATGAACTTGTTGCCCTAAAAATTTGAGATGACCAATGCTAGTACACAGTACTTAGTTAACAGTACTCAATTAGAATTTTTCTTTATGCACATTATACTTTTTGAGTAATGCTACTTAAAACCTAGGGTTGGTCAACTTGTGCATAAAAGTTTTGAATACTGTAAACTTTTTGGGTTTTATAGTGTACCTACCTCAAACAACAAGTATCACTTAACAGAAACTTTAGTCAGAGTCAAAAAATAAACTCCAGAATTTTTACTCTTTCACATTTTTCTGTCTAATTTTGAAACTATCATCACCAGAAATGTGCTGTTTGGGTGCTATAACAATTGCTATTAGCATAGTGGTTAGTTTCTACTGTTGTGGTCTGATTCATGATTAATGTGCTAGAACTTGAAATCCCAGAACAGTTGAGATCGATAGAGACTCATTTACAATATATTTCTATTTTATCCTAAATTCACACCAAATTATGTGAAAAAATAGACCCGCCACATTAACACACTGCTGCAAGGCCGAGACATGCAAGGCTAAATATTTGGTTAAAAACAAATTATTATCAAATCAATTCATTCGCAATTTATTTTTAAAAATGTAGTATTAATTAAAATGCTACGTTTGTAATCCTTTTCACAGTGAACTCTTTTCGTGCCAAGTTTTTGCATGGTTTTAGAAATCCGCAGAGGCGGTCTGTTGGGTGTAGTGGTATTTAAATGATGTCAGCGCGAAAGTTGCAATTGTTTAAGAATGTCAGCTTGTCATATCAGATTTTGGAGACAAAGAATACTTTGATATTTGCTTGGGAAAACCCCTATAACTCTAGTGAATGACTGTTTTATAAATATAGTTGGCAGATGACTTGTAGATAGCATCAACCAAGACTTTGGAGCTACTCCCTCTGAAAACGGAATGTTTAAATTGATCTATTAGAGGAGATAACAATGTCTGAACAAAGCCAGTATCAACTTTACATAATACAGACCTTTTCTCTTTTTCTTTTTAAATATCAATGTCATTTATGTTGAAGAACATTCAATTTTGAATGCTTTTAAAAGCTTCTAGCTTCTTTAGTAGAAACATGTGTTGCTAAATTACTATTCTACACAGGTTAGTCTTTTACTTCCACAAGGTTGATTTCAGTGCGTTTTCAGTATGTTTCAGTTACATTTATATAGCTACACACTCTCTAGAGTTAAATTAACACTTGGATAATTGAAAATAAACACTGTACAATAGTTCCTTTTTTAAATTTATGTAGATAAAGTGGTAAACACTAAAAATAATGGATATAGTGGGAGTGTATGCAGTATAATTTAAATAATTTACAAACTATGGATCAAATCTGTTTTTTTTTTCAATGGAGACACATATAAAAATGAAAGCCATGAAGTCATGAGGACTATGAGGAATGAAAATGATACTAAGTAACTTTTTGCTTTTTTTTTCTAACTATTCAAGGCTCATATTAAAATCATTTTTAGATCTGTAACGAGCAAATTGATCATTTGTCAACAAAAAAAGTTTTTGTTTGAATTGTCCCTTTAAACACCGTGTCTGATATCTGAGGCCTGTAGAGGTTACATGAAATTATTTAGAAAGGAATGCGCATGACACCATGTATCATTTGTCCCTTGAGACCTTTGCAGCATTACATGGTGTTTCTTTCATTTAGAAACTGTTCACTGTTTGGATTTAACATTAATCGAAATGTTCTCGTGTGAAAACACACACATTTGTTTTATACTTATACCTAAAAACAAACTTCATCAATTACTTAAGAGTTTGCGAGTTTAGAGATAGATTGAACGCAGGTTTTCACTAGAAAATTTTTGATTCATTAGTTTTCTGGCGTCCTGTCTATGTCTTCTACCCGTGGTTTAAATTGCTGAGCAAATGGAAAGACAGAAAAAGCATTTCCTGGCATAACCCCCTTGGCATTTGTGGCAGTGCTTGAGATATCTCTGTTACTCATTTGGATCTTGTTCCAAAGAGCTTTGAAGGCCTGCCATTCAACAGATCAACAGTTCTCTCTGCTGAAGCCATGCACAACCCAAATCCTGATTTTAGTGGAATTTAGTTGCATTTCTCACAACATTCAAACAATTCTGTCACAAACAGATAAAACACATTTAATAATAAATATGTATATATTATATATGTATAAATGTATAAATAAAAATATATAATATAAATGATGATTAAATATATTTTTTTTCTTTAAACAAAGCAATAAACTTGTAAAAACACTTCAATTTGAGCAAATAGTGGAAAACACAATTTAATACAATTTTTGCATAATTTTAGCCACCCTTTACATTTGACTTACAAGCACTGTTTGTATCCAATATGTGTGCGCGCATGGCTCTGTGTTGGGAAGCGGTCACAACCCACAGTATTTCGACCTAGCCTGATCTTGAGCCATGGGCAAGCTGTGCAATACATAATTTTCAGGCACCCCTGACCTTATGCTGACATCACGAGGGACACAAGTCTGAATTTAACACATCCTTCACCTCCACGTTCCTACTGAAAAGCTAGAAGGTAGCACAGGCTAACCATGTGGCTACTGAGGTCAGAACTGCCTAAAGAGCCTGAGGCTCAACTACAGCAACATCCTGCAAATAAAGCAAAGATGTGTATAGAGAGCAATTATTTTTTGCTGTGAAAAAGACAGAATTGTTCACTCTCGCCATAGACTACTCCCCTTATGCATCATTTAAGAGTAACCACTGTCTGACCTTCATCACACAGTCCCAGTGCGAGTTTGCTCTGAACTCCGCAGCTGGGTCAGTTCAAGTGTTCACCTCCATTTAAACAATAAAATTGTGTCTTGAGGGGTTGAGTCACCACTTACTTCAACGACTTTGTGTCTCTAATTCTGACGTTATTTTTAAACAGTGACACATTTTTTTTCCTTTTTTTTCTTTCATTTTATATGGAGAACTGTGCAAAAGTTTTATACAGGTGTGTAAAAAAAATATGGTAAAAATGGAGAATGCTTTCAGAAATTTAAATAATTTCAATAGTTTAAGTATACTCAGGGATTTTTTTAGAATAATGAAATTTCAGGGGATACCAAATCATTAATTGAAACAGAAATTGCTGTTTAGGAGGTTTACCAACCAACTCCACTATTCTACTACTCATGCTGCATCAACAAGGTCTCTCCCAGACAAAGATTTCCAAGCAAATGGAGCTTTCAGATGCAACATTTTGAAGAAGCACAAAGGTTGAGGATTGTAGAAGCAGTGGTTGGCCAAGGAAACTTATGCTGTAGAAGCAATACACCTGGAAAAGATGGAAGATGTTCTACAATATATTCAGCTCAAAACTGGCAGAAAACAGTGGGACTCAGGTACACCCATCTACCGTCTGAGAAGGGGTTTGGTTCGGATTATTGTTGTTCTCAATGTCAGGAAACACAAGCAGATACTTAAAGATCTCGCAGTACCATCACAGAGGCAAAAAAAAGCCAAGTCATTAAAAACAATTCTCAGTATAAAGAAGAACAAGAAGTACTGGACATGATGGGATGCCCCCCACAGAGCCCTGATATAAAGAATATGTTTGGAATAACCTTGCCTTTAAAGTAAATGGTCAACGTGTCTAGTTTTGAAAAGCATTTTTTTGTTTATATCATTTTTCACAAATGCCTACACTTTGGCACAGTACTGTATACATCACAAATTCCCCCCAAAATATGTGCTTATGTTTATATTCTTCCTGTTTCTTTGATCTGCTCAGGGTTTGAAAGGAGATCCTGGACCTCAAGGCCTACCTGGTCTCAAAGGTGATAAAGTAAGTAACTTTACAAGTTTGGTTTATTACTTTAGTATTTTCTACAATGTAAGAATGTAGACATCGTGGCTATATTCTGCCTGTTTTTCATAGAAATCTTTTCCTGAAAATGTCAATTTTCACAATATATTACACTGTGACTCTTAAGGATGACTCCAATCAAATTTTGACATTATTACTTTATAAAAACAGAGACTCCCAAAGCAAAACCAAACTTCAAAAATTTACACACTATGCACCATAAGTGTGTATAATGCCCTGTGTTCCACTAGTATCAGGTGCTGTCAATGTATTAGCAAAGGGTCACCAACCTAAATATTGCTGTGCAAGCACATTATTTATACGCTAAATTCAATTAGTTAAAACACATTAAAAAACAACCATAGCCACCAGTGCTCACAAGGAAATGCATAGCTAGATACAGTGATTGATCATATAAACTTTATTGCACGTGCTTAGTGTTTCATGTTGACAAGGTTTGTGTAAATCACTTTAATGGAATGCAGCTAATGTTTGTGCCATGGAATCAGTTTTATTGCTGATGGTTCTGTGTGTAGATAGGTTCGGAACTGGAAGGAAGGAAGGAAGGAAGGAAGGAAGGAAGGAAGGAAGGAAGGAAGGAAGGAAGGAAGGAAGGAAGGAAGGAAGGAAGGAAGGAAGGAAGGAAGGAAAGGAAGGAAGGAAGGAAAGAAAGAAAGAAAGAAAGAAAGAAAGAAAGAAAGAAAGAAAGAAAGAAATGGATGAATGGAAGGAAGGAAGGAAGGAAGGAAGG
>SRMA01018415.1:7191-22751 GCA_007224835.1 Danionella cerebrum | reverse complement strand
TACCGTATTTTTACGGCTCATAAGACGCACTTTTTCTTCCCCAAAACTGAGGGGGAAAAGTTGGTGCGTCTTATGAAGCGAATGCAAACCGCCGCGAAGTCCGGTAACGGCCGTATGAGAGGTGTAAGAGCTCCGGAGCTAGGCCGAAGCCGCGGCCATATTTGTTTACCAAGCGCTCCGCGCTGACGTCATCGCCCATCTCTGCCATTGCGCGGACGTAACGAAAACGGGGGGAAAAACTACATTTCCCACAATGCCTTTGGCATCCGCATCCATACTTACGTCACGAGAGAAACTACAGAGATCAGCTGCCTCTCGCATTTGAGTGATCTCTCACGCTACAAACCCGTTTTCTCACGCTAAAATACATTTCAAGATGTGAAATGGGCACAGCTCATAGTTTGTCTGCTAAGCATCGTCTTCAGTCTGTGAGGGTTTTATTTCCACTAAGCATTCACTCGGACAGTTTCACAATCTTGGACAGTTTGATCCTTTATTAATGGAGTTATTTGGGTTTTCATAAGCTGACAAAAATCAACAGGATTTATATTAGAACAAAAAGCATACGATTGTTTCCAGCGCTCGCTCTCTCTCTATCTCTCTCTCTCTCTCTCTCTCTCTCTCTCTCTCGCTCGCGTGAGGTAAACAAAAAGCTCTCAATGACTGAAACTCTTCTTTAATAAACTCAAACTCAAATCATCTCTCAACGGTACATCTCACACATGTACATACGAGATAACAAACGTAAGTAACGTGCTCTGCTATTAGGGAGTGTTTGTTTAAAGGGGGCCCGACTAAAAAAGTTTGAGAACCACTCTATTATTACATGGGGGCAATGTTACTGGCTATTATTAGTAATGTAGTGACAATGTTACTGGCTATTATTAGTGATGTGGTGACAATGTTACTGGCTATTATTAGTAAGATGGTGACAATGTTATTGGCTATTATTAGTAATGTGGTGACAATGTTACTGGCTATTATTAGTAATGTGGTGACAATGTTACTGGCTATTATTAGTAATGTAGTGACAATGTTGCACTGGAACAGTGATGGTGATAACGAATGGTGGACTTTAGAGTGATGAGTGGGGGCAAAGAAAAACATTACAGCCTTTTTTTTGTTACTTTTACTGTTTACTGTCTGTTTATGTTACATGTTTGGCTGTTAACTTTTACACAGTTGATATAAAATATTTTACAACAGTATTTGGTTCAGAATCTTTTTTTTCTGGATTTTCCTCTTTAAAAATTGGGTGCGTCTTATGTGCCGGTGCGTCTTATGAGCCGAAAAATACGGTACTTTTTACTGGGGCTGAAAAATTAAAGGTCAACAGCTTCACTCTAAAACCACTGTTCACCTTCTACCAATTTGCTCTTTCTAAATTGCGATAAAGACAAAAAAACGTGATATATCGTGAGTATAACGAAAATAATTCTGCATTTACAACCTGTTTAGTAATGCACGGCTACTTCTATTTGGCTCTATGTTCTTTTAAAGGTTTTCCAACCTTTAAAATTTCATAAAGTACTGCATTCCATCCAGTACTTTATTCATTCATCATTTTGCCCGCTACTTCCCTTTTGGGGTCTCTAGCTCACTTTGAGAGTACACCCTTGACAGGTCGCCAGTGCATCACAGGACAACATACAGATTCACACCTAATTGGCATTAACCTGATGCATGTTTTTTGGACTGTGGGAGAAACTGGAGTACCCGGAGGAAACCCACGCAATCACAAGGAGAATGTGAAAACTCCTTCCAGGGAGGTCCAGGGCTATTTTTTGTGCTCATTTGGATGAGGTTCTTATAGCACACCAAGTCGGGCCAAGGTGATACTTTTCTCCAAATAGAAAGACCAACATCCTGTTGACTGGTCTGCTGTTGAGCTCTCACTAATTGGCTCATCCCATGAGTCATTACAGTATGCTCTATAAAACCATAGTAAAATACTTCCACAATGGCCATCAATCCGTCGCTCTAACCAAGCCCTTCTTTGATCGTTTTCAGTCGTATGAGCTCAATGTTGATGTGTTTTTATTCTTTTGTTTTTTATGTCAGGGTTTTATCACATTCGTTATCACCAATTTAGTGACATGTCTAAAACAAGTCCGCTCTTAATACATACTGGAGGTTGGTGAAAAAACAAAGGCAAACCATGGCTAATAGAGCTGTCAAAAGAAAATAAGTCTAGCCATTACTGCAATCTTATGGGAAAGCAGCATAATAATTTAAAATAATGTTATTTTTATACTAATGTTTAAGCAGAGAAGACAATTATAATGGAATAATCATACAGTGCGTAGCCTAAATGAGTACACCCCACTACATTTGTCAGAATACTTTTAATTTCTGTTCAGAATGATTATTTTCTATGAAATACTATACTACAAAGTACTCCCACAAATGTGGGACTTGTTCATTCGCAGACACAAAAAAAGGACTCTCCTGACAAATTTTTTCAAGCCCATGTTGCAAAAATGAGTACACCCCAATTATCAGAGTATAAAATTCTGATCTAATGATTCTTTTAAAAGGTGCCCAGAAGATATATGACCGTAAAAGGGCATTACTTATTTAAGAAAAGCCCCTCACATGACATGATGTCAGCAATGGCTCCCCATTTTAGAAAAATGTAACAAAAAAAATAATTTTTTTACACAAAAAGGTGAGGGCTCCAAGAAGATCAGCAAAGCTTTACATATCAATAAAAAAGTGTAGCAAAAATGATCCAAAATTTCATTCATTAATTTTCCAACATGCTTATTCCCTTTTTTTGGGGGTCACAGGGGTCTTCCGGTGCCTATCTCCAGTGCACATTGGGTGAGAGACGGGGGTACACCCTGGACAGGTTGCCAGTCCATCACAGTGGTCCAAAAATGTGAGATTAAATTAAATTTGGAAGAACTTTAAGCTGATTTTTTAAACCTTTATTTCTGTGGATAACTACTGAAACTTGTAGCAAAAGTCTACACAATGATTCGAGTTGCAAAATCTTTTATTAGAGAAGACAGATTCAGATGATTCTGACAAGACGTTACTTTTTTAAAAGCAAACCCCATGTAGTGCATGCATTAAAACCAGGAACAAAATAGAAAAAGATAATTAATATTTTCTATTTTGAGCAAAGGCTTGAATGGTTCAATCTAACTTCCTGTTGATGCTTTACTAAGTTAATTCCCTTTAAAGATCTTCCTTGTTTAGTCAAACAAAGCATCCAACCAATGGCCTTCCGGTCTCTTATGTTTTACCATAAAACAAATCTTTTACGCACCCTAATCTCGTTGATGCGGTTATGAAAGACATCACTTGCTCCCTAAGGCTTTTTTTATTCTTCACAAACCCCAAAATGTGACAACGGTTAACAATCTTTGGAAATTTGCAGGTGCACAACTATAGATTTAGGAAATAAGCAGGAAAAATCCAGAATTAAGGCGTCAGATCAGCTTTCATCCCAAAAAGAGTTTAACAAAAGGATGTAAAGAAAGTTTCGAATGAAGTTTCGCATCAGAGCCTGAGGGGCTGTCAGCTCACTATTTTGAAAACGGATTAGCAGTCTTACACTGGACTTCCTTTAAAGAAGAAGCTTTTAAACACGTGTTGGAGATTGCTCTTCACATATTTTACAACTTGTTTTTATGTATTGCATCTAAACAAGTCTTTAATCTGCATACCACTCTTCCATGAAATGACAACATGTTTAGTGTAATAACAAAAGCTTAAATTTGAACAAGGTATGATAGAAAAAAAGGTATTCTGCAACAGGTCTGCAATTTACAGCACATCAGGAATATTTTCACAGTGCTGTAATTGTGTACATGCTTCATCATTACAACTTACTTAAATGTTTATCTTCCTCAAATTTCAAAATACAAAATGGTGTTTACACTGAAAAAACCCATATTGCATTGAATGCATTGGTTAATAGGTAGATAGATGTGCATATTAATGAGAAACTAATGAAAGAAGTTGAAAGCGTTCATTTCATTTCTTTAACAAAAATGAAGGATTTTTTTCATATTCAAAATGGCATTCAAAATTTTAGTTAGTTTTGTTTTTGATACAATAGCACTTAACATCTGTTCAGAATTACAGAGACCAGGCACTTCCTATAGTTTTTAAACAGGTACACTGCAGGAGAGTTTTTGGCCCACTCCTTTGATCAAGCTTTTTCCAGAACTCTCTCTCAGCGTTACAGGCTATTGTTGGGAGTTTCAGCTCCCTCCATAGATGTTCTGTTTAATTGAGGCCTGAAGTCTCAGTCCAGGTTTCTGAAAAAGGTTTCACAGAGCAGTTGCCTAGTTGCTCAGGCTATGTGTTTTTGGTTATTGCCATGCTGGAAACCATCATGACTTGCTTTTAATGCTCTTGATGAGGTCGTTGTTCAAAATATCAGAATGCATGTTTTTTTTTCTCCATCCTCCCATCAATAAAGTGCAGCCGTCTTGTCCCCTTTGCACCCCTCAAGCATGTTATTCCCACCCCCATGCCTCACTGTTGGAGTAGTGTAGACTACCTTCTGTATCATCTAAATACAATTGCATTTCATATTTAAAAATTCTATTTAGGACTCATTTCTCATGCTGTATCAACTAGATGCTATTTAGCAAATTTCAGATTGTCTTGGACAGGGGACCTTGCGCATGCTGCAGGATTACGATCTATGGTCTTATAGTAACTGTTGAGGGTGGGGTTCTCATAGTATTTTAAGGCTTATCTTTTGCCTTTTTCATGATCTTTGACACTCCCCAAGGTGATCTCTTACACTCAGTCCCAGTTCAAGGGAATCTTAAATGGCAATTGTTGTCTTTTCAACCAGCTTTTTGCATATTGACTTATAGCCCATTACAGTCTGCAATTTTGTCCCTGGTGCTTTTTGGTCTTGCTTATAGAGGAGAGCTTTGAGTCTGATCGATTGACTCAACAGGTGACTTGTTCACACAGGTGAATTTATTCCAAGTAAAGGGTACAGCCAGAGTTTGGGCTGGTTGGTACGGGATCAATTACCACTTTCGTTCAATTAAATGGATATTGATTGTGACTTTTAAAATATAGATGGACTCTAACACTGGAATAAGATTTACCGATATACATTATAAGTCCTAAAAATAGGCATTGTACCAAAAATATGAATTTGGCTCATTACAGATGACGTGCTGGGGCTTAAAGGGCTAAACTTGTGCTAAGACTGCCAGAGAAGTGTTGTCAAGGAACACGGATGGACTATTTTGGCATCAAATTAACTGCAAGCTCTCAAATACAAAATAATCTCTTTACTGTATGGATCTGCACACGTTTGCCTATCAGATGTTGGGCTTGGTGGATTTAGACGCTGACAGTTGTACAACATAGGAGGTCCTGCAAGACCTTACATTGAAGCTGATCTCTCTTTTTACTATAGGAAATACCATCAAACTGCTCTTAATTACACATCTACCTCCCTGATGGCCTCTCCTCATCATGTGTGGCATGTGTCTAAAATTACACTCCATGTATAATGTCTTCCCAGACCTGTGCCAGCTTGTAACTCGAACCAATTTGTGGAATATATAGGAACAATATCTAGACGGGTATTTAAAGCATGCGGCCCAGTTGGGGGTTGAATTTTCTACATTAAAAGGCTAGAACACGCTACTGTGCTTCATCTCTTTAGAACTATAAAAGAATGTGTTAATGGCTCCAGTCAAAGAGGACCTAAGCACTGGAGGCCAAACCAATGGAAAGCTGTGAATATATCAGCCTGGGAGCAGTTCCAACATAATGCGGTGAAAACTGTAATTTTCAGAGAGAAAGGAGCAGAAATTATAGCAGGATTATGACGGTAAAGCATCCGTGTCCGTGGCCTAGAGCAGAGATAAGTGTGAATTTGCCCTTTCCGCGCCTCAAGTTCTAACCAGAGAAGGATGTTGCTTGCTTTTATTGGGGTTTCTGTGACTTACTTTCATCTACATGTTGGTTAGATCTGAAGGTGAAATATGAAGTAAACAATGAAATAGGTTGTTGCAAGATGAAAACAAAGTACATTAACATGAAAGGCACATTATCGTTTATGTAAACTAAAAAAGCCATTACGATAATACTGATGCAAACAGATACAGAATAATTCGGAGGCTGGGAAGCCAAATGCAAATAAAAATTTTTCTATGGAGTGCTAAAGGTATGCTCATACGTTTATGTTCAAATGTTCTGATTTCTTTAGTGGCTGTAAGTAAGAGGGAAAGCAAAAGAGCTATTAAAGGTAGTTGAACTGTACAAAACAAGTATAAAGGTATAAGAAATATAAAAAGATATCTAAGGAACTGGGAATACCAATAAGAAGTGTTCAAACTAAGAAGTGGAAAGTGAGGGATTCTGTTGAAACCACACAAATTTCTGCTACAACTGCCAGAAAAATTGTAAGGAATGCAAAGAAAAATCCACAAATAATTTAACAAATAAATCAGAGAAATGTGGCGTGGCTGTTTCAAGGAATGCAATAAGGAGACACAAAGAAAAATGCATGACTTTTTTTTGTGCAACTAGTTGTTAACTCAATTGTAAACTCAAAATGCAGACAAAAGTTCACATTGCTGCAGGTAATTGGGCTAGAATGACCAGTAATAACCCACATTTGAATGGTCTCACAAACTGCTGCTGTTCACAAAGAATATTGTAATGAGATGAAGAATGCTGTTGCAGTCAAAATGCACAACAATTTATTATGCAAAACTTGCAACTTTAAAACATCTTTAAGCTTGTGAAAATGTAAACAGCATGTTCCCTGTAATGTAATGGGACAAATAAAGCACAAAGTGCATTGAAGAGTTCTGTGTAAGTTCAAAAGAATCCACCATACACAAAAAATAACAATGGTATTTTGTACGCACAGCTCTAGTTGCATGGTCCAGTTGCCAGGAGAAAGCCATTACTACACAAATGCCACAAAAAGCGATCAGATCAAAATTGAATGTTTTGGCCATAACCATAAATGCTACATTTGGAGAATAGTCAAAAAGGCCTATGATGAATGGAGCACCACCCACACTGTGAAACACAGAGGCGGGTCACTGGAGTGGAGTGACCATCTCAGTCTCCTGACCTCAGTATCAT
Source organism: Danionella cerebrum (assembly GCA_007224835.1). Lineage (NCBI taxonomy): Eukaryota > Metazoa > Chordata > Actinopteri > Cypriniformes > Danionidae > Danionella > Danionella cerebrum. The sequence goes on along the minus strand of SRMA01018415.1, from coordinate 15,662 downwards.
TGAAGCACTCTGGGGAGAACTCAAACGTGCAGTTCATGCAACACAGCCTAAGATTTTACAAGAGTCTGAGGCTTTTTACCAAGAAGAATGAGGTGCTTTACCAACAGAGAAGATAAAAATCCTCATCGACAACTACCTCAAGAGACTTCAGACTGCCATTGACGTTAAACAACCACTATCAAGGAGTGGAACATAAATTTATGAGCACAACTGTAAAACCCTTCAATTGCTACAATTTAAGCAATTTTTAATCAAATTTACATTTTGTGGAGCTTTGTGGTTAGAATTTTCCATGTTTTTTAAATTTCCATTTTGAAAAATATTTGCCATTTAAACTAAAAAAATTTTACACTGATCAGTTCATTAATAAAATGTTTGGTGCACAATACAACATTTTTTCCTTTTAACTTGGAGAATAAAATGACCTTATTCCAACTCACTTTACATCATCAGCCCCAGATACAAGATTTTGCAAAGCAGAGCAACAAAACGTCAGCTTGCAGTTACTGCTTAAATATGCCATCGCAGGATTAGAAAAATTAATTCGGTCTTTTTCATCACCTCTACAAGAGCGCAGCTACTGAAAGGAATGCAGTTGATCATTTCTGATGGTCTCCTTGACAGAAGAAATAAAAACATTAGGATTGCAGTGACGGAGGAAACCTGTATTTGAAACGTGTGATGACAGATGAACTCTGCATCACTTAAATTAAAACAATTGTCACCCGCAAAAGGTTTTCTGTGTTGAATGCAAAAAAAAAAATACCTTCACTACTCAACAGCATTTCTCATTACTCAACACATAACAGCATTGCTTGCCTCATTTAAAACCCGACAACAACCAGCATTCAGGATGGCGACATGCGCAGCTGTTATGCATTCAACAGATTTGTATCACAGCTTGTAAGATCATTTTAACACATGAGGATCATGTGATAGAGATACAGTTTGTAATTTTTTTTCAATAGATGTTTTCAAAAGGTAAAGAAATCTTGATTTCATGACTGGTGGATGGAGTCAATTGGACAAAATTGTATTAAAATCACAAATGACCACGATAGTAGCAACTAGGGGTGTAACGGTTCACGGGGATGTATTGAACCATTTCGGTGCGGCCTGTTCGGTTCGGTACACTTGTGTACCGTTTCTGTATATTTTTTAATTACATAATATAAATTTATTATTAGCGCGATATTAAGAGCAGCAGAACAATGTTCCTAGGCGACTTTCCGCACAGACGCTATTGAGTGACGCATAGTAGAGCTGCACGGGTAGCTGTGAGAAAAGGCAACAATGAAAGAGAAGCCAGAGCTTGAAGACCCTCCCACCTCACTACGGTCTCCTGTTTGGGAACACTTTGGCTTCTCTGTTAAAATACATAACGGGGATAGACGAGTGGATAAATTTAAAGTTGTATGCCGACATTGTTCCACGGAGATCGGGCAGGCAACACATCTAACATTTTCTACTGCTGGAGATATTATAACCAGATCTGTGCTCTCTTCAGAAAATGTGGATAGGTTAATCTTCTTAGCCAAAAACTTACTTGAATAGATCGTTTTGTTGATATACAAGCTGAAGCTGTTGCTAGTGTTAAAAGTTTTCAGGTCCTAACTAGTTGCAGTATTTCATTTTTTATTTAAAAAATGTGTAGTTCTTTATAAAGAGTGCAATTTATTTAATGCAAATATGTCACTTTTATTTATTTTATGCAAGAATTCTATTGTGTATTGGCAGCTTTTCAAAATAAAGATTTTGTAAGCTCTTATTATTTTGTACCGAAAATTAACCGAACCGAGCTCTCCAAGACACTGTACCGAACCGAATACAATTTTAGCGTACCGTTACACCCCTAGTAGCAACTATATTTTAGTTTAAGACAGTGAAGTAAAGCATTTAACACTTTTTAGATGATAATTGTAAAACAACAATGTAGTAAACTCATCACATAGTTCAAGTTCAAAGGTTCACTTATAGGAAACAATGTTGACATTAAACAGTGAATATTGTATTAATTCTGGTCCGATTCAAGCAATTTATGTTAAATCTAAAATGGATTAATATCAGCAGAGAATTTCTGACTTGTTAGCTTTATTACCCATCAACTCTGGTTTGAAATATTTCTACTGAGAAACCAGTACACACGACAATTTCCAAAGTTGCATAATACTTCTGTGACTTCATTCAAAGCTGTTTGGATGTTTTTATCATTAGTGGATAATGTTTTTTTTTTTTCAAAGAAGGCTTTTGGAACATTTGGATCATTTATTGATTGTCAAATACCATTGGCAAAATTTCCATCAAGAGGTTCAATACGCGGTCACCTTGACAAAGCAAAGCAAGGTGGATAGAGTAATGACTCTAGCTATGCTTAGCAATTTCAACTGGCAACACCGGAGCACTGCTTCAGTGAGCTCCCAGAGCTCTCAAGCTCCTTCCAGAAAACAAGTCTGAACAAGCAACAAGACGCAGATTCTTCAGGGAAAAGAGTTCGTTTCAACTGCATGCCAAGAGAGACTTCAAGGAGTGGCAACAATTTACCTTCAGAACTTTGCAGTCATACATAGAATACAGATACTGTGCTGATGCATGTCGTATTCACAGTATCTATAGGTGCTATATTATGCAACAATGACTGATTTTTCTACCGTTTCACAGTGTTGTTTCCTCATCAAATACATATGCATCGATCCTCTGAACTCTGGCCTAACCCCCAACCTCTAACCAATCAGGTTTTGCACCAGCTCAATATAAAGCTAACACACAGACCTGGAAGGGAAGTAATTTAGTCATATAGAGTTTGCTGATAAGCTATAATTTCTTTCAGTTTTACAGTTTCAGGACTTTCGTGTTGTGTGTTTAATATTTACCAGCCTAAAAATTGTACCGGAACAAGCGATCATTACTGTCACAGTGTGCACATTTTTTCAAAGTAATAGAAACAAAAGGCCACATGTTCGGTTACCTTCGCAGAAGTAAATAGTCGCTTCCACCATCACACTGCTCGACACATTTCATGAGCGTGCAGGGTCAGGCTTCATCCCGATGTTCACATTTAGCAGACTGAAAAAGAGAAAACACAGACAGAGATTGTAGGAAACTGGGAGTTATCGCGGTAAAAAAAACTCATTTGAATTTACTATGAAATTAACTGACTGAAGGCCTCTACACACTTAATATTGTTGGTGGCTGATCACAGCGAGTTGTTTGTCAAAAATTTAAAAATGGAGAAAAGAGGATTTGTGATGTGCAATAAAATGTAGGAGGAGCACCACCGAGCGGCTCCTTTGCGCACATCATCAAAAGAGCAACGGATATGATATGGCAATTCAAAACTCTTTTTTGTTGGTACCACTCATTCGGACAGATGTGTGATGTTCCTTTGACCCCCATGGTTTTGATTGAATCGTCTTTTCGCAAGATTCTAGATCTGAAGTCTCTGGTCAACCTCACCTAAATGCCAAACGTAGAAATTATGAATACAAAAAAAGTACATTCTTTTTGAAAAATAAAAGATTGCTTCTCCATCAAATGTAGTTCCATAATGAACTTATAAACAAACACAGACACTATTGTGATAGCTTTGAGAGGTGATGCCTTTGTGAGATTTGATCCTTTATCCATTTAAAACCAAAATGATAAAAAAAAAATCTGCTCTCTACATTTGAGAGCTATGGAAGAAAGTTTGTAGATTTCATGAGAGGTTTGAGGGAGAGAAAGATATTAAGAAAATATGATGCCATGCAAAAAAGAAAAATTAGTTTCTTTATCAAAGACAATTGTAGTCTAAAGGCTTTGAAAAAGGCCCAATGCAGCCATTTTGAATAAACATGCTTTAATGCTCATGAGGTTTAGCATGCTTTGTACTTATTGAAAATTACTATGCCAAATGCAAAAGCTGATCGCTTTCTTTCACTGATGGAAGCTGGGTTTCAGCACATCTTTCTTACACTAATTAGAAACATTTTATTAGTTTTACAGATTGTGAACTAACTTGCCCATGACATCTTAATGAATGGAAATCTGTGCACCATGATGCAGATTTAAGCGAACAGTTGTAGGAAGTTCATTTTTTTGTTCTGCCCCATTTTCAAGTGGTGCATTCCCCATTCCCAGTGTCTCCTCATGTAGCTTGTTGCTGTCCCACACTATTGTTTGGACAGCTTGAGGCTTCTTCAAGAACAGACAGTTCGAAAAGATATTTAGATTGAAATCTTTGAATTGACCATTTGCTGGAACAGTCAGATCTCCATTTGGATGAGACCTGAGTTCAAATGCACGCTTCACTGAACTTTGAAAAAGTAAAAATTCGATAAATCTACAAACCAGTTTTATTGTGGCAGATGTCCAGTGGGCTGTTATTGCATTTAGAAGCATTGTTTTTGACTTTTTAAAACCAGGCCTTGTAGTGATTTTAATGGAGATAAACTAGCACATTTAGCTACAGGACATCCACAGATTTCTTTATTCAATGATTTAAAACAAAATGTTTTTCCATGTGAATGGCTTGTAATGTTGTATTACTCCTCGTCAGTTGTGCATGCTCATGTTAGCAGAGCAGTACGGCCTCAAGAAGCTCCACTGGCTGCCTCTGCGGTTCAGTGCTGGGTCAGAGGAGACTGTGTACATGTCCTTCTCCTTTCAGAAAAACACAGCTGGTCTGCCTATGCTGATGTCAGATGGTGAACAAGAGATAGTAATTAAATAAGAACCGGGTGACTGGTGCACAATCTAGGGAGATTATTTAATTCAGCATTGCTTTCAGTGAAGAATATTTCTAAACTTTTATGATGCTAAATCAAATATACTTTTAACAAGTTTTGTATCTTCAACAAGCAAGTCTCTGCTCAGAATCTATTAGTAAATTTATCTTTTTTTTTACTTGCTGAGGTATATATTTGCTTAAGGATGAGGAACTCTTCTTCCACTCTAATCAGTCTGAGATGCAATATGGCAAAAAACTAAGTTACAGTGTGCTACAACCTTCTTAAAAATCCAATTAATCATCTGTACTCAGTTCTTATATGGGTGTTTTCCATTGTTGAAGTTCATGTGAAAGCAGCTGTGTCACTGTCTGAACACTGCAGTGCTTCCACGTGAGAAGTTTTTTTTTTGATTGCACATACTTGTTAAAAAGTAAAAAAAAAAAAGTTCAAAAAATTATTTTTCATCTCATTTCCTCTCTCTCTCTCTCTCTCTCTCTCTCTCTCTCTCTCTCTCTCTCTCTCTCTCTCTCTCTCCTGCATATGTGTCACAGGTAACGATCTGTTTTGAGTGTTCCTGGCATCATTTTCTGCCAATAGGACAATTTCACAGGCATAAAACCGTTTCCTGGAACCAAATGTGCAATTAGAAATTAATTGTGTAGAGTACATGTGAATATAGTCCAAGTCAATCTTATTAATTAGAATAAAAAGTAGGAAAAGAAGCAGCCGGTGACATTTGTAGGACCTTTTGTAGAATGGGTGATCATCTTGAAGGATTAACGATGCCAATAGAAGCTACACTACATCTATACTTCAGAGAGCTACATTCCATCCTTTTTCCCATGACATCTCTAGTGAGCATCTTCAGGCCAGATCCTGGCAAGAGAACTCAGTGGCAGCCAGTACAGACCTGTTTCACACAGATTTACCTTCGTCTCATGTCATGCAAGTGTAACAGTGTGCAAGAATGTCAGCTCGGGTCCTGGAGGCCACCATCCCATTCAGCAAACAATCACTGCCAGCTAATAAAGGAGGTATTTGTGTGATATGTCTGTGGTTCGTGTGAGACTTCGATGGTGTGGGAAGATACCATTCACAGCCTTTGCAGGAGGGGAAATATATACCATTATTACCCAGAAGCCATTGTCACATCAAGCTCTTTTAAATAAAAATGTGGCATGGTGTAGTCAGATGATACTTGTGCGATCAAGCTCCACAGTAAATCACAGCTTCTCAGAAACACAGATTTCCAGTTCATAGAGGCATAGAGAAATCGTGTTTTTAGAGACTCAGTGTTTAAACTTTAATTGCGATGACAAATCAAAAAGTCAAATTTAAAAACCTCATCAGTTTTAAAAAGCTTACAGTTGAAATTGATCCAAGTTGCAACGTGCAGTTCCCATTTAATATAATGCTTTACGAATACATTGTGTGATCTACTTCCAAAGATTAATCACACATTTGCATTTAAAAAATAAAAAATAAAAGATTGACTTCAAATGACAATAGACAGGGGTGCAATTCTTAAATAAAGACATTTAAAATGAAACCTAATTGCATTTAAATGAGAATTCCCACCCAACAGCTGCTGAATTGTGTTGGGGACCAGTCACATTCAGTGATTGAGAATTCGTGAAGCATGCATGACGGCTTTCATTCAGGCCATCGGAGGGTGCGGGATTAAACCACTGCCTGACTGACATGTCTCTCTCTCTTTCAAACACTGTTCAATCTATAGGGCTTTTAAACCAGCAGAGTGAGTCACAAGAGAAGTTAATGAGATACAGCCAGAGTTGAGAGACCATGAAATTAGACTGAAGAAAAAAAAATCTTTGACCTATTTTTTTACGTCATTAAGCTATGGATGGTTTAACGATGAGGAACAGCGGATTGCCATGTTGATATTAATGGATCCTTTTTAAATCTGTATTCTCTGTGTTGAAATGAGAAGACAAAAATAAGACTTCATTTGTCCATTCTTAATTTGTTAAAACTGAGTGTGAAGAAAGGAAGGTGTGCATAACAGGCAACTGCATCAATGACAATAATGAGCTTTTATGTTTTATAACTAATAAATATAGTGTAAATAAATATCAAGTGTAAAAATATGAAAAACAATGTGAAAAACCAAGAAACCTCTTCTAAACCTCCTATTCTAAGCCCTTTTTGTCCATTTTTTTTGCTTTTTTTGAGCCACAACTTCGAAAAACACAAGCCGTATCACAGGTATTGTTCTTCCAAGGTTATTCCTTTTTGAACTAAATTAAAGTTAATTTAAAACCAAAATATCAAAACTAATAACCTATCTGAAAGCTACATATTATATTTGAAATTAAACAATAGCTGGAGATTACAATACTTAATTCAAAACAGCCTGTGTAACTTCTAAAGGTTAAACTTTCTGTTGGCAATTTGAGAAAGATTCCACCAAAATATGGCATCTAACATTTTAGAAAATCATACAAATGAGCACAGAAGGTACAGAATGCATTGGAAAAGCCCCACAAAAGCTTGAAAAACACATTGATTGATAAAGCTGAGGTGATGGAGATGAAGCTGGACTGCCAAGTAAGCAAAGTAGTCAGACAGTGGAACATTTTTCACTAATGAAAAAAGTACAACAAAAATTGTTTATGTTTGAATCAATCTTATTTGAAATGCAGTTGAACTAAGAAAATACCACTTCACAAATTCAACATCTATTGTAAGAAAAGTTGGTCAGTTGTTGGGTCGGTACAATTTGTTAGTAAATTACTCAATTTTCATTAAAGTACATGTAATCCTGGTCACATTGTCTTCCAAACATGATACTGGACTAACAATTAAAACTACAGAACAGTTAACATTAACTAAAAATGATTAAATCAATGACCAAAATAAAGCCATGTTTAATTTGTTGCTTGAATAATTTTGATTTTGAAATTACCATTTGTAATTCAAAGCTAATCTAATACAGGGTTGCAAGCCAGTGACTTCTGTGCCGGTCCCAAGCCCGGATAAATAGAGAGGGTTGCGTCAGGAAGGGCATCCAGCGTAAAATATAAAATATGCCAAAACCAAATATGCGAGTCACCAAATCGATTTTCATACCGGATCGGTCGAGGCCCGGGTTAACAACGACCGCCTCCGGTGCTGTTGACTTACAGGGTGCCGGTGGAAATTGGACTACTGTTTGTCGAAGAAGGAGAGGAGGGAGAAGGATTCATAGACAAAGAGAGAAGAGGAAAGGCAGGAGTATAGATCTGAGAATAGGGACTCTTAACGTTGGTACAATGACAGGGAAGGGTAGGGAGCTGGCGGACATGATGGAGAGAAGGAAGGTAGATATTCTGTGCGTGCAGGAGACCAGGTGGAAGGGTAGCAAAGCGCGTAGTATTGGAGGGGGATACAAACTGTTTTACAATGGTGTGGATAGGAAGAGAAATGGGGTAGGAGTGATCCTGAAGGAGGAGTTTGTGAGGAATGTTTTAGAGGTGAAAAGAGTGTCAGACAGGGTGATCAGTTTGAAGTTAGAAATTGAAGGGGTGATGTTGAATGTAGTGAGTGGTTATGCTCCACAAGTAGGCTGTAAGTTGGAAGAGAAGGAGAGATTCTGGAGTGAGTTGGATGAGGTGATAGAAAGTATTCCCAGAGAGGAGAGAGTAGTGGTGGGAGCAGAGTTCAAAGGGCATGTTGGCGAGGGCAACAGAGGTGTTGAGGAGGTGATGGGCAGGTTCGGTGTTAAGGAAAGGAACCTAGAAGGACAGATGGTGGTGGACTTTGCCA
>SRMA01017893.1:0-22997 GCA_007224835.1 Danionella cerebrum | reverse complement strand
TGAAATAACTACCGTAATTACAAATACTCAAAATACTCTAATAGGGCAGTTTTAAAATTGTAATTTAGTGAGTAGATTTAAAATTGTTAGATGTTAAGAAATATAAATTTTGCATGAGCAGCTCGTTTATTTTCTTTTATTTCAATCGCCAGGAAAATAGTTGAATTACATTCAACTTACATAGCAGTTATTCTCTCTCTCTCATGCTCCTTTTTCTGTTTTTATAATCTTTTGTGCTCTCTATATCACTCTTTTTCTTTTTGCTCTCTATTTTTCTCTTTCTTTTATTTCATTCTCTCTTTATCTCATTCTGCTGTATTTCTATTTTTTGTTCCCTCACTCTTTCTTTCTCTCTTTCTCTTTTTTTCCTCCATCTTGCTCTCTCTCTCTTCATGTTATCTCTCTGTCTCTTTTTTTCAGGCTCTGCATATTTCTCCCTCTCACTCTCCCCTTACTCTTTCTATCTGATTCTTTCTTCTCTTTACCTCTCCTCTATTTCTATCTTAGGAATAGAAAATGTTCACATTTTATTCTTTTATTACTTTTAACCATGGCATTGTTTACCTAAATGTATTTGGGTTTATCTGTTTTATTCCTTTAACCTTTGTTTTTTTTTATGTACTTTTGTCAATTGTTTTAATTTGTGTTGTCTGTACAACGTTTCGGGAAGCTAGCTTGAAAGGCACTTTATGAAACAAAATGTATTATTATTATTAATATCTAGCTTAGAAACACCCTTAATAAAATGGTTGTGATGTAAGTTACATATTTAATTTGTAGAATGAAAAAACAGAAATGATACTCGTACTTTGAGTCGTATTTAGAACAGATACTTTTACTATACGTTCCTTTGGCAAGTAATGGTACTTTTACTTAATAGTGATATTTCAGTACTCTTTACACCACTGCTATACATACATGTTTATCATAAATACACTGGAAAAGGCTTAATTTATGAAAACAAATAGTGTGCCAACATCCAGATGTGGTCATGCTTGCACGTCCGAGGCGTCCTGAAATTCAACAATTAAAAGACGTCTTCTCAACTTTGATCTTGGAACATTTCGACCAAGACAGAACGTCGCAAGAGGACTTTTCATCCATGAAATGTTTGCTGGGTACAAACTCTAAGCATGTACTCAGATTGAGCTGATTTGAACAGGTTTATACCAAAATCCCAATTTTATTGTGTACATAGTATGCCACAACAGCAGAATTCTGAAGTTTCTGTTAATGGGGCACTTTGGGGACATTTGCTTGTTCACAAGAAAGATTTGAATGATAATTGAAGAATGAATGGACAGTGCTCTGAGGACCGTTATCTCTGAGAGCAACAGAACAGGAATCGAGACACGTGTGAAGGGGAGAAATATGGAAATTGAGAACAGGATGTTGAAATGATTGTTCATTAGTGACACGGCAAATATTTGTAACATAACTTAATTTTAATCTGTAAATCCTGATGAGAAAAACACATCAAGATCTCTGGGAGTAACATTCCAGTCAGGACAAGACACTTTTTCCAGCCACATTTCAGTTCGCTTACTGTGCCAGGACTGATACTAATGAGGAACTCTCCTAAACCACTCCGCAAGAAAGAAGCTGTTGCGGTTAACGCTGCGCTTTTCACTCTGGGCACTGGAGGTGGAGTGTCTCTGAGTTTGGAACAGTACATTTGTTCTGTCTCTGCGTGTGTGTGTGTGTGTGTGCTCTTTTTCATGATTCACAGAAACTCACAAGCTAATCTCTCCCGGAGGATCTAAACACACCCCGCTGAGGGTGTGGATACACAACCAGAGAAGGAGAAAGGCTGCTTTCACACATTCAGATGACAAGAAGTGAAATAATATTATAATATTTTGACTTGTTGCACTGTCACCACCTACTGTTTAGGTGTTAATGCACATCCATGTAGCAAGTGTTATGTTTATGATCATTTCTGCATTCAGGAACTGTTCTGGGAGCATCCCAAAGAGAGGAGAAGCTATTCAAATGTCTGCAGACTGGGACTTGAGAGCGGATGTTGAGTGTATATGATGCAATGCAAAGAAACAGATTTCTTATTCAAGTTAACTGACTCTTTTCACAGAGGAATTCCACTCTGCATTGGGAGTAGTTGAATAATGACAAGAAGAAAATAAAACGTAATGTATCCAAAGCCAAGCCTGTATGTGCTGAACGCCAGTTTGATTTATCTTTGGGGAATCATTTAGTAGTTATCATTGCTGAGTCAAAACAACATGGAGTTTGTTTTTATTGACAGATTTATGTTTCGTAGAGAATGTTTCGTAGAGAATAGGACAGTTTGAGGCCTCTAAACGCCGATCCAATTTTTTCCTTGACAGAAAACCATGGGCGCCATTGGAAGCTCACGCATCTGGCCGAACGCGTTGGTTCCAACGTAAAAGAGTTTTGCACTGCCATATCAGATTGGTTTTTCACAAGGAGAACGACCAATGAAAGCTGGCTCTTTTGGCACGGTGACTAGGACGTAAAAGAGCCACTAGGTGGCAACATTTTCATAGTGACTTCACACAGGAAACAGAAAAAAAATAGCGCACAACAAGTCCTCTCTTTTCTCCACATTTTTGTCAAACGTTCAATGTGTTCTTTGATTTCTTCTCTGTTGTTGTCTTCTTCTTTCATGTTTCCCCGTGTGGTGCGGAGTGCATCTGTTGTCTTCGCCACCTTCAGGCAGGGAGCGTCACTGCATCAATATTTCCTAGGCCCAGATGAAGAGCAACCTGCTGAAAAGCCATTCAGAGATCTGTGCAATTCTCCATTCGGAGCCTTTACTCTTATGATATTACATGAGCGACATTGTATTGAATAAGCTTAAAAATAATATATTGAATATTAAAAGAAAAAAAAAGAAAATGAAACCAACAAACAATGGATGATTTTTTTTTGTTTTATAGTATTTTTTTTTTGTTTTCAGGTTGATTTTTTTGTTTGTTTTAGTTGAAATCACTTTTCATCGAAATTGCATTTTATTGCCACAAAATTGCCAAAACACCCCATGTGTTGTGATATCCCTTGGAAGGAGCTATAGAATGTATAATCTTGACTTCACTCTGTGTTACATTTACATTTATATATTTAGCAGACGCGACTAACAGTTCAGGAGTTCACATAAACAGTTTGTTACAAAATGGATAAATATTAATTGGTAAATAACAGATAGAGTTGCAAGTGTTCAATTTGAAAAACAAATATGAATGGACAAGGAAGAAACCAATGCACTGACTACTCATTGTGCATTTTTTTTACATTCATGACTGGCTTTCTACTGTTTCTAATGTGGAAGCAAGCATCTAATTCATCTGGTTGGTGTCTGTTTTTAAGGTTGAATTTGCATGTTATCATGAGATTGAGCTCAACCATTTCTGAGCCCTTAGAGTCCCAAGTCCTCCAAAAAAGCAAAGCCACATGAGTATCACATGATTAGTTGTTTTCACATGAAACTTGTATCCGGTTCCATCCTTAACATTAGAAGATGAACGTGACATGTAAAAGACACAATCTCATTTTGTCATCAAATATAAATGTTTTTTTTCTGTGTGTGTTGTGTACAACGAATGATTCATGTTGTAAACCCCATCCTCGGCCATTTAATCTCAAGCTTATCAGAGAAAGGGTGCTTTACCTCCCTCTGTGTATGGTAATATATTGGTGGCCATTATCACTAGTGACTATAATGTAAATTAACCAGGGAGCCATGACACAATTGGACCCCAATAGACCAAGCACTCTGAGACGTTTTCCAGGAATGCACCCATCCAGTGCCTGGTCTGATGTGCTTTAAATTAGGATTTATTCATAAAATAGCGACAGCTGCGTCCAGATTCAAGTACAGTTCCATTGCCTAGATACGAGCTTGTCAATCATCTGGTCGTTTGCTGTTTATATCACACTTTGAATACTTCGTATATCACTCTGACTTCCTGGGTAATTCATACTGAAATATTTTTTGTTTAATGAAACTAGAAATAAAGAAACTTACACTTGTTAATCATCATGTTGTTGTTGTTGAGTAATCTGTCCATTGATCTGAACATCAGAATCTAACCCGATTTGGGAGACGTTAAACCTAATTTTACGTACTTTATAGCTATTCTGTGTCACCATTACCAAAAGCTCCTCTAACTGATCATTGTGTAATAAAAATAAAATTAAATTCAGCTGTGAGTAAAATAAATAAGTAATAAAGGGTACTGCTAAGATATGATGAATACTGTTTAAAATTAAAAGCCATAATAAATTGAAAATAACAAAAATTAAACAATGACTGTGTGTAGTTTATAAATGACAAAGTTCCATAACGGATTGATCAAGCAAAAGAGAAAAGATGAAAGGAAACTTTTCCAAAAAAAACTAAAAATGTTGTGAGAAAACAGAATCAAAAGAGAATGATAAAGAAATTATGTTATCCTTACAATTCTTGTCAATATAATTTTTTAAGTCTTTTCAAAGAGCCATTTTGTTTATATTATTAGTTTCCACCAAGAGACACGCTTCAATTGTTAAATATTTACAAAATACTAAAAATACAATATAATCAACTATTATTAATACAAATAGAAAATAAACCTAAAAATAATTTGGTTAGTTTCAGTTTCTATCGGTATCGCTCTGTTAAATGTGTAACCATGTGACATCATCGTATCTGCCTTATTTGCCAGCAACAATGTAAGAGTTCTGACACATAATTTGCAAGGTAACTCAAATTAAAATATGAAAAATGTGCAATCATCTTTCAATTTCATTTTACAGACCGTTAGAGTCACATCGTGGTGAAAAGAAGGGATAATCCTTGCAAGTACAAAACCTGTGATATGGCTGGCACTTAAGGTTTAGGAAAGATTTTTTTAATACAATTTTCACATTGTTTTGACTTTGTCTTTGCTTTTTAAAGGTTTTTGCATTTTTATTTTGTCTCAACACTTGAAATTTTTGTTATAAAACATAGAATCTGTTTGTTCTTAATTTTTACATTTTTAAAGTTGAAAATTTTTACAATTTGAAATTTTAGAGTTAAAAACTTTGTATTTTCTGTACAATACAGGCTTGTTACAGAATTATTGTGTAATGTAATTAAAACTAAAAGAAGTAGTGACATTTCTTTAAGAACGTTTATATATATATCTGATTTTGAAAGTGTATGTTATTTTTTTAAGTTATTTGATACTTTTGGCATAAATACGTACAAATTAGGACGGACATGGATGCAATGACTTAGTTTTCGTGAGCTATTGGCGACCCCTTGCGTTAATAAAGGAAACCAACCAGTTTTCTAAACAAAGTAGTCATTGTGCGTAACTCGCGCCCTCTATCGTCCATTATTTGTATAAACCCAGGATCTCTTTATTTACCCCAAACAAAACAATGCGCGTTATTATAAATACACAATACAATACCACATTCAGCGAGAAATATACACATTGTTTTCTTTTAAATTCGCATGACTTAAAATTATAACATTTTAAAAGATTATGCTATTTCCCAAACAAAATCGGGTAGTATCGCCAAAACAGGGAACTGCCTCAAAGAGGCAATAGTGTAGTGTTTTTGTGGCTATGAGGTTGATTTTGTGGCGACAGCGAGGAGGAGCCCGGGCTGTAAATTCGTTCACGTCACTGTTTCTCTCATTCCCTTCTTCCTTCCTGTCGAACAGAGAGAGCCAGACCAGCAACAATTCAAACTAGAAAGCGACATTCAATCCTTCAAAGTGTTTTCTACGTATACACCCGATTTCTGGAGCGCGGTAAGTTCTGCTTTATTAACGAAACTGACAGTCGAATAGCCCCCGACTGTCCCGCTGTCCATCCCAGCGAAACTCCGCTTTCTGTTCCTCAAAATGATGGTGCACTCTGAACTGGATGCTGATGTTTACATTTCCGCTCGCATATATGTACGTTTCGGTTTGCGCGTGCATGCGATTTAGTTCATGGGTCATGTTGTACATGTCGTCTTTTCTTTTCACTTCTTCATTCTCTTGTGGTACAAACAGATGGCGTCATGAGGAGAATGGAGGGAATGAAAAAGAGCCGCATAAACGAGGGGAGCAGGCCACGCTCGGTTTCGGGTTAGCATAACCGTTAGCTCTGGCCTGACCCCGAGCAGATCACTGCCACTAAATGTGGAAAAACTTTCCCCGCAAACACTTGTTTCTTTTCTTAAGAACGTGGAGAACGAAGTTGTTGGATGTGTGTTAGGTGTAGCTAGTGACCTGTTCGTATGTGTGGGATTTGTAGTTACCCAGCAAAACGTTAGGACGTCCAGGCTCGGTTAAAAATGTCAGTTGAATCAACGCTATTTCAGGACGCGCAAGAATGACCACATCTGGAAGTTGGCACACTATTTGTGTTAAATGGGCCATATTCCGAGCATCTTTTAGTGTCGTTCCTTCATCAAAAAACATTTATTCAGAATTTTTTTCTCACATGTTTGTGTAATCAGTGCGGCACGGTGGCGCAGTGGGTAGCACTGTGGCCTGAGGCTCGCCGGTGACCTTGCTGGAAGGAGTTTGCATGTTCTCCCTGTGCTTGCGTGGGTTTCCCCTGGGTTCTCCAGTTTCCCCACAACCCCAAAAACATGCGGTTAGGTTAATTAAATAATCAAAATTCCTCTTAGGTGTGAATTTGTGTGTGTGTGTGTGAATGTTACCCTGCTATGAATTGGCGACCTGTCCAGGGTTTACCCCTGCCTCTCGCCTAATGTGCACCGGAGATAGGCACTGGCAGAGCCCCAAAAAGGGAATAAGCGGATTGGAAAATGAATGAATGAATGTGTAATCCTGTATTCCTGAAAACGGTTTGATGTTCCGTGCAATGCCCATAATTCTTACATCTGCCCAATCAGAATAATCGCTAGTACAGCTCATCCCAATTAGCGGTGTCAAGCAATTTGGGCATCGACAATATCCACAGTGAAACATTGCTATGGAAGATGATATCGTCCCAACCACCAACTTAGATTTGTTAACAGACCGAACGTTACAGAGAGCATTGCTGCCTAATGACATGTGATGCACCAATATTAGCGGTTATGCTAACCAACCCAGCATTGCATAAAACACCTGAAATCAGTTAGTAATGTTAACTAAACACCGTTAGAAAAAATAAACACATTCCAGATTTTTAACTCCTAGAATATTTGCATGAAAAAGATCCAAACTTTGTTCATTAACTTTTTACCTCACACAAACAGCACGAGAGCTCGTTAGCATACACAGACACTGAACTGCGTGAAGCCTATGTCCCCTTTCCAGGGACTTAAAAAAAATACAAGGTGATTCAAAGACGTTTTTTATGATTAATATTGCATTTATTAACTTACTAACTGTGCAGCGCTAGTATAGAGGGCTCAAATATTTATTGTAACTGGCTTAAATATTGCATAATATGGGCCCTTTAAGCTTTACCAGTGTGTTTATAACAAATATGTATTTATACACACCTTTTGCATTTCATTATGTGAGACAGCCAACAAATGTTTCACACTGGTGACATATTGATCAGTTACAAATCACAATTAAAGCTGCAAGCAGCGATCAAAGGGCACTCGCACACCTGGCTGCTATGAACACCTAGTTACGTGAAGTCAAATAAGTTGCAATTTAACATCCCATATACTTCAACCCGAAGAAGTCTGGGAGCGTTTTTGAGCATTTTTTACTGTAATTGGGAATGCATGATAACTTTTGCTGTTTTTTTAATGCTTTTTTTAACATGTGCATTGTGTTCTGAATCTTAAATGCCAGAAGGATTGTGGTCTAGAAGAGCCACACATCAACTTAAAGCCCATTCAGTGAAAAAGATTTGCAACAATAGCATGAGAAAGAGAATTGCTAGCAGAAAGAGAGAGAAAGAAACAGACTGTGAATTATTATTAGGCTGTTTTCCAAAATTTCTATATCCTGTATAACTCATATTCCTTTGTCATACTAATTTAATTAAACGCAAATAAAACAAAACATTTGTTTTCCTTTTCTTTTTATTTATGTGAAAAAGAGAAAGAACATCCATCACTTTAAACAGAAACAGAAAAACACATCAGCGCTGGAACTTTCTGTAGAATAAGCAGAAGCGGAGCGCAATCAGGACAGTGGAGTCAGAGGGACTGTTGTATACCAGTGAGAAGGGCTGCAACAAACGATTATTTTGGTAATCGATTAATCTATCGATTATTAGACCGATTATCGATTATTTCAATGATTAATCAGTAGCCTTTGAACGATTATTCTGCTTTTTCAACTAGTTAAAATAATGAGTTACAAATATTCTAACTAATAAATAAAATAAGAAAATCACTTCAGCTTTTGAAAAAGTTGTTCTAATGAACTTTGAGCAATGAACTAAACACGTCATTCTCTTTAAGTTTTCTGATTCTGTTACACTCAGATTACACACAAATGCTCTCTAAGCATTGTTTACATGTTTTGTTCTAATTCAATAGAAAAAATAAATAATCATTTACAGCTTTACAGACAAAAAGAAAGTTGAATGTGAACATATCTTGACAGCAGCATTAATAATTGTTGGTTTACCACTTGTTTTAGTTCATCAAAAGTAATATCCCAGGGAAATACACAGTTATGAAACTAGATATTTGGAGGGTGATAATCTAACAATTCTTAGAAAATCTGGCAGCATTTCAAAATGTAAGAAACAAATAAAGATAAGTTTAGAATCAGCATAAGATAATGAATGGTGTGAGAAAGAAATGCTTTGGTGTGTGTCTTCATTTTATTTCTATTTTTGACTCTTAGCTATTAAAATGAATTTTCCCCATTGTGGGACAAGTTTTTTTTTCCCATAATGTGAATGGATCTATATAGCTTTTTATTTTATATCAATGATTTTTTTACTTTGTTTAATCCTTCTTTTTACGTTAAATGTTAATTATTCTAATGAATATGCAAATAAAATATAAACATCAAAAGTTTGTATAATGCTGTACATTCATAAAATATTACAATATTCACTGTTGTAAGCAACTTGCTTTCTTGCATTCTTTTAAACTTTTTAAACAATTTATAGTTGAACAATGTGTTACAAGTAATTTGACATCTACACAGCATATAAGCAAAATAAAAATCAAAACATCTTCACGAGTAAACATTTTATTTGAACTCTCATTGGTTTAGTCTGTGTAATCACATGATTGAATGCGGAGGAGAGTCGAAATCTGCCGGGGAGTCACTGGGATGCTTCCTCTTTAAGTGCTCCAACATACACGTTGTGCTCCCGTGAGTTCCGCCTTCGACAGCATTTTTGGTTAAGTTTAGTAAAACTTTCCCACACCTTACTCGTTCAGATTCATTTGCACTCCATCATAATTCACGCTAAGTTTTCTTCTAATGCAGTTGCATTCGTGAGGGCTGCATCACACTCTAGCGCTACAGCGCAGTAGCGCTCAAATCGCGACATGTGACCCTTACATTAGGTCGCATGACATCAAACGACTACTCGACAACACAAATATTTGGCGACCATTCTTTTATTGTCGACAATGACGACTAATCGTTTCAGCCCTACCAGTGAGTTACAATGTGTTCAACCTCGTATTCATTAAAATTATTTTTTACGGTAATTAAAAAAATGATCCTAGTTATCTGTAAGAAAACATATATATTTAGTAGTTTTGTATTTCTTAAACCAATGCTTAGTAATGGCCGTAGTCACAAGTCAAAAAGAACGGCATGAAGTTGTTCAAATAAGAATTAAGAGTTTTCTGTAAGTCACCCGGGCCGGAAAGGGACATAAATAAAGTCCAAAGTGCATCGAATAGTTATGTGTACGTCTCATCACTTCACAAACTAATGAATCCACTGTAAACGTGTAGAAATAACGACACTTCTTACGCAGTTCAGTGCCTGTGTATGCTAACGTGCTCTCATGCTGTTTGCTATTCAATTTTTTCACACCTGACTTAAACAAGCCACAGCTTCTGTAGCATTTCTGCAGCTCATGGTGCTTCCTCAGTCAGTGATTTACTCAATACAACAATCAATAGAGCTTAGGACCAAGCATCAAGAGATTAAAAGACTTCCGATAACAATTGAACTCCAGCATCTCTAAACGTCTTTAGTTTGAGTTCATGAGTAGAATACTGCAGTGTCTCAAATCAAAAAGCTGCTTTTAGTAGTTCCTCAGCAATATTTCTCCAGCGTGTAGTGTTGGTTTCTGTTGGAAGGGATTCTACTTATTAGGGATCGAGCATTGAATGCGTGTAGAACCCTAAATGTGCTCAAAAGTCGTAGATTTTGAGATAACAGTCAGATAGAAGTCATAGAACTGGTGAAAATGTACAGCTGATTAGGGTTCGAAAAGTGAATGCTGAATATTGGCCCTATTGCACCTCCTAATGTGTTTCTGCTTATGGTGAGCTGACATTTTGCTAAAGGTGTATGAAATTTGGCACATGTGGAGGGTACCAAGACTTAAATATAAGTAATACTTGTTTCCAAAATGAACAGGAAGTCGGTTATTTTGCAAAAACCTGAGTGCTTGTGTCATACTTTAACAAACTCCTCCTGGAGATTTTATCAGTTAATCTCAAAACTCCATCAGTCTTATATTATGACATATGGGCTTTTAAATTGTGAGGCTTTTTTTTTAACTTCATTAAACAATGTGCGTATTGCACCCCTTGATATTTTGCATTTGATCAGGTTCAAACTTACCATTCATGTTTAGAGTCCATGTCTGATTTTTAACTGAATTTATTTATAAGACGAAACATGATGAAGGTTGGATGGAGGTTATTGGGGTTTAATAGCAAATTATTTAAATTAAATTTGGATAAACAAATCTCCGGATGGCTCCTCAGCAGGCAGCAGGGTGCTTTTTGTCCGTGTCGAGGAAATATTGACGCAATGATACTCTCTGCCTGAAGATGGCATTTGCGGTACAAAAGTGTGGTACTCTGCGCCACTCAGTGAAACAGGAAAGATGACAGAGAAGAAATCGAAGAAGAAAAAAAAATCTTGGATGTCGAGCGGTTTTGTGCTGTGCTATTTGTTTCCTGTGAGAAGTCGCTATGAAAATGTGGGATGAGCGCCACCTAGTGGGTCTTTTACGGCATCTAAAGAGCCAGCTTTCATTGGTAGTTCTACAATGAGTGGAAAAAGTAGTAAGTTCTCCTTGAAAGAAGCATATCCGGTATGGTAGAGCGAAATTCTTTTTTTCGTTGGCGACACTCCTTCGGTCTGACATTTGAGCTCCCGTTGGTGCCCACGTTTTTTGATGGAGGGGCGTTGTTGCATGAATCTTCGGATCAAACTTTCGATCGCTGTATAGAGGCCTTTAGTTTGTACTGAACAAAGTAATTATGTATTTGAACAGAACTTTATGATTGCATCATGTTATGTGAAAAATAGTATTTAATACATTATAAGCAGCACTTAATTCTGTGGCATTTAAACCGGTTTCTTGTTATTGAAATTGAGCTGCAGGGCCACTGGTGTGCAGAGCTGTCCCAGGAGACTTCCATCAAACTTTCTGTCATTTTCAGTCGGATTCCCTCTTTTTACCCTCCCCCAAAGGTTTAAATGCATTACTCCTCACATACAAGTTCAAACTGACTTTACTAACATTTTCTTTCTAATTTCCTTCTATACTTCCAATTACCGGGGTTCTTTCTTTTCTGCCTCTCTCTCTTCCCTCCCTCTCTAGTCCTCTCACTCTCCTCCCCCTCCCTCTCTTGCTCTCTCACCATTTGCTCTCTCATAATACATCCCTCCCTCTCTCCATCTCTCTCTCTCTCCTGACTGGCAACCGCTTCTCTTCTCCTCCCTCATCCCTCCATTTTCTCTTCTTTTGCAGTCCTTCTCTCTCTCAGCCATTTTATATGGAGGTAGAGCCACTCATCAGAAACCCGTGGAAAATTAATGAACTCTTGAGTATAAATCTTTAAATTGATTAAATGCAATATAGTAAGTTACATTTGTTTCACAGATTTTCAGATTTGTTCAGTTGTTGTTAATGAAGTCCATTAATGAATAACAAGCAGGAAGACGTTTTGTGGTCATAAATGGTAATTATCAATACCAGTTCAAACAATACAATACAATCATGCTTTTAATTTCACACATATTTATTTGACCAGAAAATGATAATCATGATGATTCAAAGGTGAAAGTGTTTAAAATTATATCCACTTTCACAAAATCATATACACCACCTGCCATATAGAATTAATACTACTACTACTACTAATAATAATAAAAAATTGGGTACGTCTAAAATGGTTAAAATAAACACAAAAAAGTGTTTTCTTAAAGCTTTTTTTTATAGCTGTATAACTAATCAGTACTGTTCAGTCTTCATATGCCAAAATACACATCAAAGTTGCTCAAATTCTCAAAAAAATGGCCAGAAAAAGTTACTAGATTTTTAGGAAGTTGCAAGGGAGTCTGAAAAGGTGTTAAATCTAGCCACAGTCAGTCTGCTACCAACAATCCTAAACTCCTCGTGACCAGGATATTGTATAATTACTGTCCCTTTAAAAGCACTACTGTGTGGAGTCACGTGACGCTGCTTCATTTCCTTCAACAATTTAAATATCAAGTAATGCATCTTTCATTCAAAAACCATTTACTTATGTGAGCAGATTACTGTACAAATCGTAATGATAATCAATAATCGAAATCAAGTTTAAATGTCAAAGTAAAATGAAACAGATTTAAGATTTAGATTTTAGGCCAAATCGACTAGCACTAACCTTTCGTGCATTTTTGAGGGCGAAAAGTGCCTGAAAAATCAGCAAATTGTGCTCACATCAGAACTGGTGGAAATGGCTTTATAGCGCCACCTAATGCGTATTTTTTTTGGTTTGCTAACACTTTTTTTTATTGTTATTACTTTGTCCATTTTATTTTCTGAATCAAAAATGTAATCAAATTTGAAATCTGCTGAATGTCTGTAAAATAAGACAAAATTATAAAAATCAAACTCTGATGGTGTCCACAAACCCCCTCTCCCCTCAGGACTCCTGAACAGTCAATACAGAGAGGAAATTTTACTTTTCAAAGCCATCTGTAGATCAAACCAGGAAGGGTTTAACCGAAGAACAAAAACCGTTGCGTCACTTAATTTTAAGTCATATTTCCAAAAACATCAGGAAGCCATTTAGCAAAACCTCTAAAAATGGTCACTTTTGCTAGTGTGGTACTTTAAAGATCATTTATTTGTCGTTTTAACCCCATCAGTCCTATCTTAAGGCATAGGGGATGTTAACATTTTTGACTTTGTTAAACAATGTGCCCTCAGCAACCATCATAAAGTTGAAATGTTGAAACAGGACGTTGTTAATAGCTCAGACATGAAATGTCCACTTGTGTTAATACAAATATGCTATGCGCCTGAACAAACCTATATAGTAACGTACAGTCAGTTATAGCACCACCTTGTGGTAACAATGGAATATCCCATTTCACTTCAAAAAGAATGGAAATGTTCATGTAAGTTACTGTTGGGAGTCTTGGGTGCAGAAATGTAGATATGTCATGCATTTTGAAAGTGTAACTGTCCACTCGTTTTGTTAATGAAAACTTATGCACGTCTCGTCAAGTTTTCGTCAAAACAGACATATTTAGCTCGTCAGCGTCACAAGAAAAAGGTTAGTCAACAAAATAATTTCGTCATCGCAGACGAAAACGCTGGTTCCATCCCATAATGCCACGAACAAGTGAGTATGGTGGCTGTATTTATTCAAAGTTTTTGTTGTCTTCATTTGTTCTTAGCTCGGATCAGAGTACGAGCATGTTCTCACCACAAACGAACCA
This sequence comes from Danionella cerebrum, assembly GCA_007224835.1. Lineage (NCBI taxonomy): Eukaryota > Metazoa > Chordata > Actinopteri > Cypriniformes > Danionidae > Danionella > Danionella cerebrum. Next base: position 9,208 of record SRMA01017893.1, on the reverse strand, counting down.
CTGTAGAGTTAATGTGGAACTGTACCAAGACCACCTCCTCGAGGAGGTCTCGGAACAGTCAAATCCATCCAGATTTGGTGAATCCCCAGAGACTAATTGTTTCTAAAATGTACATCATTAACTTTGTGTAATGAGGATTGAATAAATGTAAATAAAAATGGACTTATATGAAAATTCAAATGTTTTGTTGTCCACTGATTTGCATAAAAATCTACAAAAATGCATAATTTAACATTTGCATAAATTGATCTGTCAAACTTAACATTTTGAACACTTTAACATTTGTAAAAAAATATAAAAAGTTATAAAACTTTAAAACATAATAATAGTTGCAAGGTTGAAGGGGTGGCGTACTCAAATTTTACAGTTTTGTCAATATAACTTACATAAAATGAATTAGAATTGTGTGATGGGTTTAAAATAGCAAGTAAATAATGAAAAACAAATATAGCGACCTCCTCGCTATAAAAGCAATGCTGTTTATACCAGGGATGAACTGCTTTACCTGCACGCATGCTATAACTTCTATCGTTGCCCCAGTTTACATTTTTCTGGTTTCTGTTTTTTTTTTTTTTGTGAAATTGATCCATGTTTGACACAGTCCAAGACTGTGATAAAAGGTAAAAATCCAGAATTTTTTTTTCGAAATCAGTGACATCATGTAAGATCTTAAACACATAGTAGTTTTGATTAAAGCTGAGATAGATGATAAAAATTAATGAAAGAAAAAATCAGAAGCTGTGGCACCTAGTCCTGTCAGAAAGCTCGGTTGCCTCATTCTTTCTACCTATAGGCTAACCTTGGGTTTATCATCAGCGCAAATTAATTCAAGCATGTTTTACAGATTATATTTTTGAATGCATTCCGCTGTCTGTATGCCTGTATGTTGATGGCAAAGTACAGCATGAATTTTTGGTTTCAAAGTTTTTTCACAAGAGACAATCTCTGAAAGACAGCTGAGAGTATGAAGAAGGGATGGAGGGAGAAAGAATGAAAAGAGGGGGAGGGAAAAGAGCAATGTGTGTGTGCTAGCTTACACCAGAGAGAGAGGGAGAGAAAGAGAGGGAGGGAGGTAGGGAGAGAAAGAGTGAGAGAGGCAAGTGGGGGAGGGGAAAGCAGAGAGAAAAGAGTGAGAGAGGAGAAAGAGAGCACACATACACACACACACACAGAGAGAGAGAGAGAGAGAACCAGAATCACAGAAGAGAGAGAGTGTTTTGGTACACTGTAATGTATGAAGGGCTGAGTTTGTACCTGTGACTTTGCTTCAAGATGAGGTCTCTCAAACACCTGAAGCCACAGACCAAGAGAAATGTGGTGAGTTCTTCTAGTTACAGCGCTGTGCCCTGTTTGTGTAGATGGTCAAAGTGAGCAGGCTTTTCAAATGACTTGACACGTTCCCTGCTCGTAACGATTGGCATGTTTCATTTAAATTTGTGTTATCTTCATTGTCTGTACTGGCTTTTCCCCCTGCCTTGTTTATTTCAGATTTCTCTTGTGCTTTAGTCTTGTCACTCACCCCCCCCCCCCCTCTTTCTTTTTCTTCTCCTCTTTCTCTTAACTCAGTCCTTCCACCCTAATCTTCCCAGGAATACACTTTAAAAGGGCGACTATCATTGTTGGCCAATGTTTTTGTGGAGAATTTGCATGACGCCCAAGCAGAGTTTGAATATGCATGAATGACCTGTCTGAGGGAATGTGGTGTTGTGTTAAGTTAGGGTTAGGGCTAGGGTTAGTGGCTGTTATTAAAAGTGAAAGTATGTGGTAGTAACATGACACTGTGACATTTGGCAGTTACTACGTATGCCACAATATTCGGGTTTTATAACGAACCGTTCTGTACACCCTCCTCGATTCAGTATGGGCTTGTGAACGGCAGTTTTTCGCTTTCTCATTTGAATTAGTTTCACATGTGAAATGTCAGGGAATGAAACGCATGTCTGCAAGCAAATGTCCAATCAATGAACTGCACCTTTGCGTGAATATCCAATCAGCGAACGTTACAAGAGGGTGGGACTTAAGAAGAATTGTCAGCGCTATGAGGAGACAGCGTCAACTTTTTTTTGCTGATGAATACGATAAAGATGGCCAACAAAGACAAAGGGCAACATATGAAACAGAAGCGCTCTTCTGCGCCATCTTCAGACAGCTTTTCCTGGTTTTAGGACCCCTAGGTACCTGTAACTTTTGCCTGCCTTAAATCCCGCATAATCTTTTAAATGAAATTGACTGTGTACAGTGTTTCCCCTAGGATCATGGCCTCAGTTGTTATGGGTGGTGCGGCAAAACACTCACACAAACACTTAATAGTGTTTATATGTTTCTTTTAATTGCAGTATACCAATATATTATAATGTCTGAACAATTACTGTAGAATAACTAAACAACTGTACACTGAACTAAACACTAAACATCAGATTTATTTTAATATGTTAATTATTCACAAAGTGTGCAGCTTTTGTCACTGCAGTGCATCTTTCTGGGCTTCTGAAAGAACATTTCCAGAGCATCTTGGTATGGATAGTCTGAAACTTCTGACCCATTTATTGAGATCCGCATGCAGGCTGCAAGATGGTCCCCTTGCAGCCTATTGCGAATGTCTGTTTTGACCTGTAAATACATTAACTGTTAGGCTTTAAAAGTGATAACTGATAGTAACAACAGTAAAAATCAACTTAACATAGTGATAGTTTAAAGCAGGAAATGCCATTGTATAACTAACTAGCTAGCTATTAATTAAGCAATTTATTTATCAATTCGTTCATTCATGCTTGTGTGTATTTACTTACTTACCAAGATCAGTCTTGTACAGCCAGGGGAGTATTTCGTCTCTGACAGCCAAGCTGGGTCAAAACCTGTCGTTCTGTGGTGGCTAGACTTTTGCTGCTTGTCAGGGGCAGGACATGCAGCACTTGGGCTCTTTTCTGTACTTTGATTCGGAGTAGGAAAGCTACACCGGCTGCTGCTCGCAGCAGAACACGTGTTGTCCTCGTCACCACCTTGGGAGCGTTTAAAGTAGTGATGTGTCGTTCAAGAACGATTCGTTCTTTTTGAACGAATCTTTAATGTGACTCCGTAGGAACGAGTCGTGTTGGAGAGGGATTCGTTCATTGGCGCATGCGCATCATTCTTGTGGTTTTCCGAGCGTAACCCGTTCATCATCAATGACAGAAGACCGAAAAGACCTGAATGACTCGAAAGATGAACTAATCTTTTCTGTTTCCGGCTCATGCTGCATTGGTTAACATTACGGAGCGGCCATGAGCCGGAACCCGACAAGATTAGGTCTTTTTCCGAGTCTCTCCGAAAGATTAGGTCTTTCAGCGAGTCCGGGTCATTTCGTTCTTTTGTCACGTGACCGCGCCACAACGTTAGGCAAAGTCAGTATGCAAATATTAGTTCATGATTAGTGAACGATTACTATTATTTTTATATTTATTACTACTACTGCTATTAACAGTTTTTGATGCTCAACACATAATGTGTTAATAAAGACTTAATTTGTTCATAAAATCATTTTCAGATATTATAAATACTTTATACACACTCTTTGATTGTTTATTTTTTTTTAAATACAACCTTAAAAAGATAAACCAAAATATACTTATACAACAGAAGACATTTAAAGTGCAAAACAAGCTGTAAAGTTATACAAATAAGTTTTAAAATAAATAACACATTTGTGCCAAAAGAGCTATATAATAATAATGATAAATAAAAAATTTGAATAAAATTAGATAAAAATAGATAAAATAAAAATAGATAAATAAAATTAGAATCAAAAGATACTAAATAACATTAACATATCAACACTAAAATCACAATGTAACAAACAAATTATTGGACATTTAGCAAATTATGAGCCGGAAAGAGAAAAGACCGAAACGACTCGGAGACTCGCAAAAAGACCTAATCTTTTCGGGTTCCGGCTCATGGCCACTCCGTAATGTTAACCAATGCAGCATGAGCCGGAAAGAGAAAAGACCGAAAGGACCCGGACTCGCTAAAAGAACAAATCTTTTCGGATCCCGGCACTATAGCGGTCACGTGACAAAAGTGCTAAAGAAGCCAGTCCGGACTGAGTGCACGGACTGCACACGTTAACGTCAGAGTGAAGTAATTTTGTGTCGAACAAAAGAGATTTAAATCTAAAGAAGACAGATCAGAGTTTGGGTAAACCAGACTAAAAGACCCAGGTAGGCTTTAGTAATATATTTATATTCATTTTAAATTTAGCATTATAGTTTTGTCTTATTTGTAGTGTGATTCGCGTTTGTGTATAAAACGCTAGTAGATGTGGAAGTACACACAACATTTATTGATATTTTAGTTAAATGAACGAAATGACTCGAAAAAAGATCCGTTCATTTTACTGAACGAGACTCAAAGAACCGAATCCGTAAAATGATCCGAACTTCCCATCACTAGTTTAAAGCACGGTCTCTGTTTGCTGATGGGTGTGTGTGTGCGCGCGCATCGGAGCAGAACTCCGCAGGGCGCGCGCATCCGGGCGGAACTCCGCCGTGCGCCATACGGAGGACAATTGTAAACGCGCAAACGTTGAGACAGAAATTACATGCCATCGTAAAAATAACATAATGCTATTTAGTTTAATAAAAGAAAAAAAGCAAAGACCTGTTATATATAAATTACTTCTGTCATTTTTCGACGAAAATAAAATTAACTTGACCTTCAAGGGGGGCGGGGGGTGCCGTTGGGGGGGTGGGGCGCCCCCCTAATATAATTGTAAGGGAAACACTGCTGTCATATGTAATAAAAGTTTTTATACACAGGGTTTATTCCAAACAATAATGTTTTTCAATATATAGTCATTTTTGATATTATATAAATTGACTTCATATAATATGGCTTTTAAAACTGCTCATGATCTTGATTCCAACAACATATTGCTTCCTTAATTTATTTTTATCTGTTGCTAATTTTTGTATAGAAACATAAGGGTTTCTTTTGGACAAATCTAATATGATGTAATATATTTATATATTAATGGATTGATGGCCCTCAATATCGCAATATATATTGTTTGGAAAAAATATTGCAAGGTAATTTTTTCCAATATCGTTCAGCCCTATTCTTAATTGACAAACTGCAAATAAAAAAAATCTGTGTAACGCAGCACACAAAGTGAATTTTTACCAAAACACATCAACCTTTGCATTCGCCGAAATACAATGCAATCTACGAGGAGTTTACAGAGATGGAGTCACTTAGGTACTGTTTGCATAGTGCCAAATCCCAAAGGAAATGGTTAATAGCTTTAATAACTCCAAACCTGCAAATTGTACTACAAAAATAATTTTGATTCAAGTACAATAGCTTGGATATAAATCACTGTATTACCTCTTAATTCAGGTCATACATCACTATTCTAATGCTTTACTTACAACAAAACTCATTTTGTTAAAAAATTTTATTTAGCATATCTAAAAAAAAATAGATTATTGTAATTAAAGCTCAGTGGCTCCCACACAACTGTTCTAAAGCTTAGCTTATACCTGTCTCAACTGTCGAGTCACCCGTTAATTTTTTTTTAAGTTAAAAAAAAAAACATTTGGTTGCTCCATAAATATTCAGAATTATTTTTCAGGTTGTTTTCAGTTATTTCTTCCAAAATATAATGCAGTGTTATTTTTATGTATATGTGTGTGTGTGTGTGTATTTTCAGGTTCTGCTGGTATTTATAATTTACCCTTTTGTCAATATTGACAATATTTATATGGTCATAATTGACAATATAATGCATATATAAAGTGAAAATAAATAAATAAAAACGTTGATCAATAAATCGTTCAATCCTTAAATCTACGCATTGTTAATGTAATGAATGATAATAAAACTAGGGGTCGACTGATATGTGTTTTTCAGGGCCGATATCGATTATTACAGATCAAATGCACCGATAAACGATATTTTGAACCGATATGTTTCCTGTGTAAAAATGAAATTTGTCATAATTAATAACAAGATCTCTGACAAGAACTTTCTTAGAATGCTTTCAAACGTATCTTTAATTCTGAGAACTGTTAATAATAACAATATTAAATAAACATCAATATTCATAATAACAATAATGACATAAAAAGTGCAGGGAGCCCCCAGCAGCATTCTGTAAACAATTGTAAAACGTAAATAAGTAAACAGTAAGTAGCAACAAATAACAAAAAATAAATGTAATAGCTACCTGAAGTTTTATAAGCTAATAAAGAATTAGTAGTCCCAATCTAGCAGCACCAATAAATTGTTTAATAATTTTAGTAGTATAGTGCTACATATATTATACTGCACCTCAGTAATATTCAGGTTCAAGTTGCTATATTTTACATTTCTGTAGCCTATGTATATGATATAACGATAGTTTCAGTCAAATGAAACGGTCAAATGCTCATGAAGTGAATCTGAGAGTTCTAGGGATGTTGTTAATGTATACGTCTTCATTTAGTGAGACAGTAATGTTAGATGCTGAAACACGCCTTAATGTTTATTGATACGAGTCAATTCACGCGTACGGTAGACGTCTGCACGGGAATGTTTTTTTTTAGTCCCGCTCCCACAAGGTTTTATTCTGCACCCACGCGCTCTCGCTATACGTTCACTCTTTGGTTGGATTGAGGTGTCTTTGTAACTTCACCGTAAAGGATTGTGAATTACTAAAACACAATCAACTTCTGCTGCTGACTTACATTTGAGAGACAAATGAATACTGCTGGAGTTTGTCGCACGCAGCTCCAGCAAATGCGTTCTGTCAGTGTCTTCACTTCCTATAGCCTTGGAGTTGATTGGTCGGACTCGTGACTTCCAGAGTGGGTGGAGACTGCTCTAGGGCACAGAGTGGTGATCTCTGACATGCTGCGTCGGAGCCAAAGAGCGCTTCAAAAATAAATTCTTTTTATTGGCAAATCAGTTTTGAAAATAACTGATACCGATAATCTTGAAAATGCTTAATATCGGCGCCAATAATCGGTAGGGCTGATAAACGGTCAAACCCTAAATAAAGAGAGAGCACTTCTGAGAATGTGTCACAGGGTTTCTCTAAGTTGCGCTAACAGCACTTTCCACTTTATAATTGTTATTTCTTTTGACACTTTGACTCTAACATTTGTTGTAGTACATCATTGGTAATCTATAAATAATGTTTCGCTTGATTTAAAACTGATTTAAAGTGTTTTAAAGCATATCGGCCCCTTTAAGCACTGTCTGCAATGGAAGAATGGAGCGCCAGGATCCGGAAGCACAGCACAACGTCAGACAAACAAGTGGAAAATAGAGCAGAAATGTTTGTTATTTTTCGTATCTCTTTTTTTTTTTCGAACATTTCGTAACTCGAAGCATTTGTATCTCGGGGTACCACTGTAGTTCATTTGAAGTAGGAACTCTGATCTGAGCTTACAACAAATTAAGACGACAAAAACATGCTTTTTAACTGAATACAGCTACCGTACTCACTTCTGCGTGGTGTTATGGGTTGAAGCATGTCAAACAGCATTTATCATGGCAGGTCTCGTTCAAACTTGGAGTAGTTTGTAATCCGAGCATCGGAAGCGATTAACATAAATAATACAGTAAAAGATGGCAAATCTGAGTGCGTTCTCTGCTCTATTGTTTATTTCCAAGTGTGCTTTCATTCAAACTAATCGAAAAGTAGTAGAGGAAATGCGTACGATAATGTGTGTCACATGGCTGTGTTTTCAACTAGTGTGGACCAGAGTGATTGGTGTGGTGTGAATGACGATTAAATCTTCAGACGATTGCAACAATGCAGCAGCTGTTGCTCCTGGCCCGGAATTAAACGATATAGAGGTGTGACATTTTTGCCCAGACATTTTTGGCACTACCCAAGGTTAATATTAAAACTTTTCAAATTGTGCCATTTGAGTCCCCAACCCCCGCCCCCCATGCAAGATATGAGCATGGCGATGACCAATAGAGAGAGGGTGCAAATGCGCACTCTAGTGATGGGAAGTTTCATTAATTTTGGTGACTGTTCTTTTGACTCTCGTTCACTAAGCAGAACTACTCTGAGCAAATTGTTCATCCATAAATAATTATTTTCTCAATTCTGTGAAAAGATTACTTGCAAAGAGTTATGATAAAGACCCCAAACTGAGCGAAATACAACAATAAGGGAAATTACTGTGTCTTTTGACTATAAACGCAAACTAAACACTTCTTGAGATACTTCCAAAACATCAAGATTGGGTTGTTTGTATCAGTAAAATCCATAATGTGCCCGCCATGTGCAGTTAAAAAGGATCTTTAGTATTCATTTTTTGCAAAACGCGAAAAAAATGTCACCTCAATATTGCACGAAATACCATCTCATGTGAACGAGCGATTCAAATGAACTTCTTTTAAACATCCCGGTTCTGTGTTCATTGAAAAACATTGAGAATGAAATGAACAGGTTGAAAAGTGTCTTGTGTATGTACAAAACTGGCTCCAAAAATGCATACTCCTTTTTTGCGCAATGTTTCAGATTTATAAAAACACAAATTGATGTCAGAGTTTGCTTATACTTATGTAGAATATGAACTGTGCGTACGTAAACTTGTTTGCGGCCTTAGTGACATCTAGTGGAAATGTTGACCATTCCACCTTAATTTGAAAGCAGATATTTGATAGTCTAACTATAACATCAAAATCACCTCAACATCATTTAAGTGAGATAAGGCGATACTAATTGTTAAGTTGACAAGGTGTTGAGAATAATTTTGATTGCTAAACATTTAAAGACTGCCTTGTGCCAAAAGGCCGGTTCACATCGATCCAAATTGAGATTCGCACGAATCTTCTAATGGCTTCTAAGCAGGGTTCTTTGTCTGCTCAAAGAAATATTGATGCAATGACTCTGCCTGAAGATGGCATATGTGCTATAATAGACGCTCACTGCGCCAGACAGGGAAACAGGAAAGAAGAACGGCAAGAGGAAGATGACAACATGGAATACTTAAAGAATGCCAGTGTTTCCCTTACCATTATATTAGGGGGGTGCCCCGCCCCCCCAACGGCACCCCCCGCCCCCCTTGAAGGTCAAGTTAATTTTATTTTATTTTCGTCAAATAACGACAGAAGTAATTTATATATAACAGGTCTTTGCTTTTTTTTATTATTAAACTAAATAGCATTATGTTATTTATACGATGGCATGTAATTTCTGTCTCAACGTTTGCGCGTTTACAATTGTCCTCCG